>KZ809207.1:7058-21880 GCA_000696205.2 Oncopeltus fasciatus | reverse complement strand
TAATTATAAATAATAATATAAATAGCTCATGGAATCCATTCGGCTCTCAATCCTGGTGTTTTTTTATCGATAAATAAAAGCTTTTCCTGAGCCATGGATGTTTAGAATGAGATGACGACAACCTGTAGATAGCTTCTCCTTCCATGACTCTAAGTGCTTGAATGGGGAGACTAACTCTTATTTTTAAAAAATTGAATTATAGAATAAATGCCATATCAAAATAAAAATACAGAAAGAGAGAAAAACAATCAGAAGGTTGGAGAGGTACTTAGTTTTCAGGAAAGCAGGCAAGATTTTCATGTGACTAAGGTGGAAATGGTATCTATTGTTATCTGAATCCCTTCAATGCGACATTTAGGCTGCTAAGAAGGCAAACTTCTTTCAAAACCATGTGCAGTTATCAAAGGTCATAGATCTAAGTATAGAAGACAAATCTCACGTTGGGGAAGAGAGAAAATTTGAAATGCCTAACCTGCACAGAGTGGGAGTTTATATTTGGTTGTATTTTTATCTGCATTGATGGGCAATGCATATCAAGTGTTATATGCATGTTTTATTAATGTGTACTTATTTAAAATGTATTAGGTTAGTTTAATATCATTAACTTTTTAAAACTTTTTTTATTGTATGGATCATGACATTTTTTTCTATAATAAAATTATCTATAACACAAAGATATTATTAAATAAAATTCTCGAAGAAGATAATTTCTTTAAAATTAAAGAAAAAAATGTAGCCCATGGTGGGACTTCAACCCGCATTTTCTGATGACTAGCTAGGCATGCTGACCATCACACTGCATAATCCCACTGTGTCAGAACTTCTCCCCAGAGGACCCACATAGTGCAGAGGCTAGCACGTCTGGCTAGTGATAAGAAAACATAAGTTCGAAAACTAATTTTATTTTTTTTATTTCTTAAAAATAGTCTATTACAAGGATCTCAATTATCATCAATTAAAATTAGTTCACTGTGGGAACTAAAGATTAATGGGTGGATAAGGAGTCAGAAACAAAATGTGACTTGTTTTAAATTTTTACTTATCTAAAATGCTTACATAAATTCTTACTTCATATTTTCTCTTAAATAAAATTAAATATACGGATAAAAGTTTCCATTGTGGAGATCCCCACAATGTTTAAAATGTGATCAGATTGAAATTGTTTCGGGTTTTGTACCAATAATTGTCTGATTGCTTTATAACTAGCACTGTTTGATTAAATCTTAATGAAATAAGAATGTTCTCATTCCATGTTATGATAAAGAGCTGAGTTAGTTAAAAATCTGAACAGGTAAAGGAGCAGCTTAATGGAAGGGGGATATGTGCTTGTGCTAGTGTGTGTGTGTTTTGTGGTATTTTTATTTTAAAATATTAAAGGTATATTAGAAGTTGTTTTTTGTTGGTGTTCGGTCAACAAAAAATCCAAAAATATACAAATTAAAAAAATGTGTATTTTTAAATTATATGCCAATGTTTCGGCTTACATTGTTATCAATCTTCAGGGCTATTATGAGATTCCATTTTGGAATTTTTCAGTCATGAAAATGGAATCTTGGTGACATGATGTCCCCTCTTGCCTTCATGATAGTCCTGAAAATGGCTTACAATGTAAGCCAAAAAGGCAGATAATTTTAAAAATACACATTTTTTTAAATTTGTATTTTTTTTTGGATCTATCCCTAACAAAAAACATATTATAATAATCTACGGTAAAAAAAACTCTATTTGAGTGTATTAGAAACAACCACTTAACCATTCTTTCTACTGAACCCTATGAACACAAATGCCTTCTATCTGAAACCGTTCACATTACAACTTACTTACAACACTATCCAGTTAACGGCAGAATGGACATAGAACAAATTTCTTCAACTTATTCAAACATTTTCAACATTCTAACCATTAGCCCTCCTTCTCAATAAACCTGTCAAACATTTTTCCCAGTTCCAAAGTTACCTATTCCCAATAATACCCTTCCTTTTTTCCTTTGTCCTTTTTATTGCCCCTTTTTGAAACAGGCCACTCTCCTTTTGTATTTCCGCCTCTTACCTTCCCCCCCACCCTTCCACAGCCCATGGTGTTTTACCACTTAAAGTCACTACTGTTTTTAATGTAAGATATATGGATAGCTCAATAATCTGCATAAGTTTCAAAAACACATAAAACTCATTCATTTACTACATGATAAAAATGCTTTCTATTTATTAGATGATTTTAGTTGGGGTTCGGTCAAGGTAGATCCAAAAAATACAAATTTAAATAAAGTGTATTTTTTTAAAGATTACCTGCCAACGTTTCGGCTTACATTGTAAGCCATCTTCAGGGCTGTAAAATACTATGTCATGAGAATACAATAATAATTGACAATATTATAATATAGAATTACCATAATGTAATATGATATCAAAAGTATGAATGTAGAAAGCTATGTAAGATAATTTAAAATTATGCAGGCAACAACTTGTAAAAAAATAATTGAATAAAATTGAAGCAGTAATTTACCACACCTGCCTATCATGAAGATGAGAGAGGAAGTCCTGTCCCCAAGTTCACATTTCCATGACTGAGAAGAAATATAATTTTTCAAAAAAACACCGTGGCTGTGGAAGGGTGGGAGGGAAGGTAAGAGGTGTACAAAAGGAGAGTGGCCTGTTTCAAAAGGGGGGCAATAAAAAGGACAAAGGAAAAAAGTAAGGGTATTATTGGGAATAGGTAACTTTGGAACTGGGAAAAATGTTTGACAGGTTTATTGAGAAGGAGGTCTAATGGTTTTTAGAATGTTGAAAATGTTTGAATAAGTTGAANTTTCACCTCAGGCACAAATTCAGATTTGAATATTTCATTGGAGTCTAAAAGAGAAACAACTTTACTTTTTGTAATTTGTAATAAAATTAGCAATTAATTAATTTTGAACCTTATAATGAGGAAATTCAGAAAAAAATATATTTGTGAAAGCTGGTAAAATACATTTTGTTACAAATAGTAAACTATTCCTAAAATAAACATTTGTAAAATATATATATCATGAAGAATATTTCATTTCTATAATTTTCATAGAAATACTGATTCCTCTGTTGCATGAAGTAACTCTTATACTGAATTAAAATTAATATTTTTTTTAATAAAAAAATTTCAACAATGGAACTTACATACACGGGCATTACATAGTTGAAAAACTACTGCATTGATTCTGGACTAGTTACTGTAATGATTTTTAGCCTAATTAATTATCTTTGCCTCCAGATATGACCTGACATTTTTTTTTACTGTGAAAAAAAATGTTAGGTCATATCTGGAGGCAAAGATAATTAATTAGCCATATTTCCATTCTGACTTACGATGGAAAACAGTGATTACCAGATATTTAAAGGTTACGTTATTTTTTTACCAGGATCAATAACAAATTAATTATCTGTTAGTCAGCTTGTTGACAAGCATTGTAAACTCCTAATGAAAGGAAAGAAATGCAAAATTGTCAACAAAAATAATAAATTTTAGACTATCAATTATAGATTTGATTCCTGCTAAAAAAAAAATTATATGGTTTCTTCTACTACAAATAAATGTACAAATTTAATTCAATGGCCCATGAAACATGGGAATCGAATGCAACATATAAATTCTTATGGTCCAATGAAAATGAAATAGTAAATTGTTATTGAAAATTTCTAATAATGAAATATCATTATAGAATAGTTTCTTTTATTTCATTAAAAAAAAATTAATAGTTTTTAGAATGAAATAAAGAATGCCAATTGGCAATTAATGCAAAGTACTATGGTTGAAGAAGGAATGTAAATTTATAGTTTTTTTAATCAGTTAAAGGATTTCCTTCTTGAACTTCAGAACAACATATTTAGGTAAAGAAAGGTGAAAGTAAAATTATTACTTGCCTTGAGATTGTCAATGTATGAATAGTAGGAATGTAGACAAAATTAAAAAAGTTTGTAGTGATGGTCAATGTTATTTAAAAATAGAAATCATATTAGGTGAGAATATTTTTGTAAATCAGCTTACACATATTTAGATAAGACTAAGTTTAATGAATGTGCTAGAGAAGAAACGAATGTAGCCATATCGAGATACGATGCTGCCCAGTAGCATAAATACATGATAAAGCAAACATTTATATAAACAATTACAAACAAAATTAAAACTCAATCTGTGTGCTAAAACACTATAGTTTGAATTATATGTTATGATTCTTCATATAATCCTTTTTTAATCCATTCAGTTTAAAATTTTATAACCCAGTGTTGTCAAATTCAAAATGTCTAAATATTTTTGTAAGAATAATAGTCTCAACCTGTAAGCATAAATATATGAAGGGCAGCAGACAATAATCTATCTTTTTAATTTTAATTTAGTTTAAAAAGTAATCTTTTTCATTAGTAAATNATGTGGCCAAAAACCTCATCTACAGATCACTCACACTCTCTGACAAGATATTCCACAGCAAAAATATTAAACATGTTACTGACATCCTCCTGTCCAATGGTTTTCCTTTTTTCGGATCTACCTTGACCGAACCCCAACAAAATCATCTAATAATAATATCTACGGTCAAAAAGCTCTCCATTTTAGCTTTATTTTTATGTTTTCTTCAATTCGATTTTTTGATCTTAATCATTTCTAATAGTAATCAAAACTATTTCACAATATTTGAAATCAAAAGTTATTGTTCTCGCCTTTCATTTTGTAATAAATAATTTAAAAAAAATTAATAATAAATCAAACTTACTTTTAATAATTATGAAAGTAAGAGTTTGATTCTCATGATTATCCAAGAATTAATAGTTACTATACGAGTGATTTAATGAATTAGGGTTCACATTGATTCAATCTGTTCTAATGTTGTGTTCACAATAATCTTCAAAAGTTGATAAGGTTGAATGGTTTGGGTCTCTCTCAAGTCTTGTGTGGTTTTAACTGATTAAGTTAACTTAAATAATATTGCAGCAATTAAAAATAATTGTGTTATTTAGGAAGAAGCTTCATCTGATGATCATTTAGTCCAACTGATTAAAAAACTGCCCTATCGCACAAATTGGTTGATAATAATGATTGGTGGAGGACACTTTGCTGCTGCTATTTTTAAAGGTATGACATCTGTTTGTAATAAATATTATTGCAATATTAAATGTATTCTTTTATTAATATTTGGTGTCTTTATTGATGTTTGTTTTAAGGGTTCACTTAAGTATAAACTGTTGAATCTGTGTAGAAAAGGTCTCTTGTTAAAATGCAGATTTGTGCCCTTGATAGTTCTATACCAACTACTTGTCATAAGGAAAGCTTTATTTCTGATCTACCTGAACTACATAGATTTTTTTCCTTCGTCTATTCCTTTCATGTACCAGAGAACACTGATTCTTAAGTGCAAGTGAATTATAGATGGATCACTTCTTGTCAATTACTTTAATATGTGATATGATGTGATTTGCTAATCAAGACTGAGCAAATTAATATTTGTTGAGGTTCAGGCAGTTTATTCACTTCTTAGTAGGGTCTGCAGTCTAGGTCAACTAAGTACTTTAATTTGATTTTTCAAAATTTATGTTATTTTTTCCATTTTGTGTTATTTTTTTTCCATTTTAATCATAAACTGAAATTAAATATAAAAGTTTACTAGTAATATAAACAGTTATGTGGAGTTGAACCCAACCCAGGCGGTATGTGTTACACAAAGCGTAAGGTGGGGTTGGATCCAACCTGATCGAAGGTAATGCAAGCTTTGAACAGATAAAATAGCTTAAGGTCAATCATCAGACTGATGTGGCCTCTACAGCATACTTAGGAAGACTTACTCGTAAGGTACCTGTCCACCCTAATGCCCTCAAAAAGGGAGGGTGGAAACAAAAAACAAAACAGGTGTGCTAGGGTTGGATCCAACCATTACTGTTAGAGGGTTAACATTGAAGAGCTTAAAGAAAAAAAGTATAAGAAAACTGTATTAGATATACAAAGATTAGATATACAACTGTTGAATAAAGAATATAAATGTATATTTGAACTTTTAATGCACAGTGGGGAAGAGCAAAGGGGGAAGGAAATTGTAGTAGAGAAAATACACAGAACAGATTGTGGGCCTATCAGGAAAGTGAAAATAAAACAAACTGATGTAAGAAAGATAAATAAACTGAGAAAAAAAGCTGGAAGATTTACAAAAGCTTTGTTACTTACGAAAAATATAGGATCCAAAAAGAAAACTTCAAACCCATCCCTGTTGACAAATGGGAAGAATCTATATATGTATATATATAGGCCGTAAATTTTGTTAAAATCTCTATTTAAATCGAGTGATAATACAACACTAATGTTTGCTTAGGGCCAGCAACGCCCAAAAAATATTTTTTTTAGGCAAAACGAAGTTTGCCAGGTCCGCTAGTATTACATAAAGTTAATGAAGATTGGCCATTTTATATGAGTGAATATTATAAGTTAAAATATACTTTTCAGAACTCTTGAAGAAATATACAATGAATAGTTGAGACAAAAAGCTGAGTCAGAGAAGGCTTCAACTCAGATATCCTTTCAGAAACAGATGACAATTTATTTAAAAATAACGAGAAGGATTATGAGAGGGATTAATTTTACTCTGTGGCAGATTCTGATAAGTGCTTTTACTCCCAATCAAAAGAATTTTGAACTGAGTGAAGATCTTGAGACTGTATGGACCAACAAGCAGATTCACTCAATTTTTTTTAGAACACCGTAACCCATCTCCCTAGACAACGAGGGGAAGCAAAAGGGATCACTGATGAATTAGAAATATTTTCATTATTTATAAGCACCCAAATTGTAAAAAAAAAATTGTTCATTTCTCAAATATTGAAATTTAAAAACCTAATGAAACCAATCTAGAAAGAAAAGAAAGAAACCTATATAGCATCGAAATGTGACAAATATGGGTTGAAAATAATTTCATTATACGATTCAAGGACATTGTTTCTTACATGAGGTTGGCAAAGAAAAAAGAGCAAATAAGATGCCAGGGATTTACCTTTACCTGCCTAGTATGTTTTACGTCTTACTGAATGCATCAAAGGAACAATAGAAATATAACTTTAGTTAATTGGTTTTCTCGTTGGAGTTGACTGATACACTTCTCAAAAATAAACTTTTTTTTTTTTTAGGAACTTGTAGGAGATACCAACATCAACGCTTTCTTCAGCTAGAGAATCCTCTTCCCAACTTTGTTTCAAAATGACAAGACATTGGTTTCCTTTACCCAAAGTAAAAAGAAAAATTATTAAAGTGTAGATGATAAGCCTAAGAAGCTTGAAATTGTGAAATTTTATAACCTGACTAAAGGAGGCATTGGCGTTATAGATATTCTTTGCCACAGCAGGGCAAAGAGAGAAAATCCAGAAGTTGGCCCATCGATATTTTTATATCATTTCAGGCATTGGTAGGATTAATAGTTTTGTCATTTACAAATACAATTTCAACATGGATAGCTTCTCAAACACTGCCTGCTAGACTCTAGTTTCTTAAAAATCTTATTCTTTCCTTGTCAAAGTCACTAATGAAAAAGAAGTTCAACAATTCATTTCTTCCCAGAGAACTTTGTGGTTCAGTAGGAAAGCTGTTAAACAAGGAGCCAATAGAAAAAGAATTACCTTCTCGAGTTAAGCTTCACAGGAAAAGATGGGATTTTTGTGACAGATCAAGAGATAGAAAGGGATACAGGTTTTGTAGTAAGTGTTATTGTTCACTTTGCGGGGAACATAATATTATCATTTGTCCTAACTGCAATGTAATTCAGATGTGATTAGAAATACAATTTCCATTGCATTGATTTATTATTTTATTTTATTATACAGATATACAATATTTTAGTTACTTTAAATTTTTTCAGAAACAAATATAAGAATTTGGGGGTAAAACTGTTGTAATCAATTCAAAAATTATTTTAAACTATTGAAAAGAGAAGCACTTATTTTTACTGTTAAAGACTAGGGAAGTAGATGACAATTACAGTCATTAGTCAACTGAAGATTGTTATATTAACTTTTATTATTTGATTAAAAGTTGGTTATATATCTCTTACATTTCTTTTTAATTAAGATATTTCTTTTTTAATTGATATTACTAGTTTGGCTCTATCTTCCTTTGAGCATGCCAGTATACAACTGGATATAGTTATTGATTTCTTCTATTCATGATTTTTTTTTTCTTGGTTTCAGATAAAGCAGTTATCTCCATGTCACTCCTCTTTATTTTACCTTTGACCTCCATAACTTAAGTCGCGATGCCCTACACTTACTATATAATATTCAAGTTCTGTTTCCATATTCTAAGTCATCTCTTATTCTGTCCGTCCTCTTTCCAAAGCCCCAGTCTAGTGTTCTTTTGCCAATTTTAATTTTTTATTTAGCGTTCGGAGCTGTTTTATAACTTCAACATTCGAGGAGTTATAGCCCCTGACCTGATTCACCTGATAGGCAAGGGTACCAGCAGCTACACTATCATTAGTTTAGCTCTATGGTTCACTGGGGTACAAAAGCTTTCAATAGTATTTATATTGTTCTTTGACCAATGTTTTTAGAATCAATTCCATGGATTCATAACTGGCAATACTTGAGAGAACTAATATTGGGTTATCTAATTGACGTTTAGACTGGCTGCATTAGCCAGATGTTTCTCTATTCTCATAGGTTTCTTCCATTTCTTTATTTTAGCCTCAGATTCAACTATTGACTGATATTTCACCCAGAGTTACTGTCTATATTACATTAAAAAAGTTATCTCAATAAATTTCCTTGACTGATGGATTTAGGCTTAAGGTACATAGTGATTATGTTTAATCATTTTAGTATGAAATGAGATTTTGGTATCCCAGAAGGATAATGGTTTGTTTGTATTGATTAATAATAATAATTAACATCCTTTTCCTTGTTGTTGATCACTACTTTTATGAAAACTTTAATTCTAGATTGAAATTTTTGTTGTTATGAATTATCCCAGATGTTTATTTTGATTTTTACTTTCAGATGGACAACCTGTTCTTCATAAGACATTTCATAGCTATACAGTCAGATCTAAACAAGGTGGAAGTCAAAGTTCAAAAGATGGCAAAGGGAGCCATTCCAAATCAGCAGGTGCTAGCCTCAGGCGATATAATGAGCAGTCTTTCTCACAGGTTTGTGACATTTTATTTTTGTTTTCTTTAAGAATATCTTCTGGCCAATAGTACATAGGAAATAAAGTTTAAAACATTTTTAGGACATTGATTTTTTTAAAAAGATTTTATTATTTTCATTGGTCTTATTTTTATTATTTTATTCCTATTATTTTATTTTATTATTGGTCTTAGAATAAATTGTGAGAGTACAGAATCTTACTGAGTAAGGTTTAGTATACACAGAGCACAGTTTTTTACTTTATTTTGTACTTTTATCAACCAGGACCTTGTGGATTCCTGGTGTGCTCCTGGAAGCACTCCCTTCCCTAATAGGATAGAATTCTTTATTGAGTGGGAAAAAATAAGGTACGCTGATTTGGTGAATGTGAAAAGTGCTTCAACTTTCATCTTATAACCTCACATTTTGTAGGCCAAGAATAGTTATATCTACAACAACAGGTTAACTCTTCTTGTCCTTTATGGCCCGTTGTAGTGTTTTACATCAGTCTGACCATATCTGACCACTAAGAATTGTTCTGCAGGATTATTTTCTGTAAAGTGTTTAGAAAAGAAACTGAATTAAAGAGTGGAATTAAAATTACATTTTATTCTTCTGTACCTAAATGTAATTTACATAATTTCTATTTTATAAATAATTTAAAATTAAACATATAATAGCTATAATAATATAGCTAGACAAACTAGTGTTGCATAAGAGAGATAATTTAGGTTTAACCAGATTTTATATAAGAACACTTGTAAATGAAGTACTATTTAATTAGGTAAATTATCTAAAGGGTTATTATTATTTCTACCACCAATGAATATAGAACTCTCATGCCTTATATTCTCCGTCTTCATTGGTTTCTGTACACCATCCCCCGTTGGCGCGCGCTTTCGGACATTGTCCATCTTCTGGCCGAATACATACGTTCACTGTCACGGTCCGTATTCAACGAGTTGAATACGGACCCTGACAGTGAACGTATGTATTCGGCCAGAAGATGGACAATGTCTGAAAGCGCTCGCCAACGGGAGATGGTGTACAGAAACCAATGAAGACGGAGAATATAAGGTATGAGAGTACTATTTAATTATTTAACCAACATTTTGGCCTACTTAGAAGCTAACACCACAGCATGATGCTATACATTTACATACAGTAAATATATCTTACAGACAAAAATTTAATCAAAACATTGACTAGTTTACATGGTTGATGATTAGTTGGCCGTCTCGAATATCGTGTGAAAATGGTCGGGGTTTCGGCCAGGAAGAAAAAATATACACCACAATATGGAGTAATATTTTTATTTATGCCAACGTTTTGGCTTAACTAGTAAGCCATCATCAGGGCTAAAAAGACAATACACACAGATAACAGTAATGTATAAAAATTGAAATATCTGTACAAAAAGAAAAAGAAAAAGAAAAGAAAAAGAAAAAGAAAAAGAAAAAGAAAAAAGGGATATGTAAGAATATATAAGAATATTAACTATGGTTAGGAATAAAACATATTACAAAATGATATGTACCAATGGCGTTGGGTGGAGAAATCTCCCCAGGGCGAGTGTCTGTTCACATTGAAACTGCAGAAACAACTGAAAAGTGAAACCAAAGTAGCAGGGAGGAGTGGGGTAAGTCGGTAAAATTCCAAGAACTGTTTATGCGTGGGGCGCCATATGGGCTAGCTCAGGGGATCTGTACGGGATGCAGAATGCGAGGCCGACAATGGGGGAGTTTTAGAGTAGTTTTTTTCGTTGTATTATACGAAAAATATTACAATACGCTGACGAAATGTTGTCTTTGTCCTGCCTGTCGTTGATAGAGGTAGGATTAAGATTAATGTGCACACATTCCGAAATCAGCCTTTTTTTGAGGAATGGCTCAGAGGCCAAAATGGTAGCTTCATTGAAAGCCGGTGGGTGATTGGTACTAATAGCATGTTGGGAGAGGGNAGGATTACGAGAGGGATTAATTTTACTCTGTGACAGATTCTGAGTGCTTTTACTCCCAATCAAAAGAATTTTGAACTGAGTGAAGATCTTGAGACTGTATGGACCAACAAGCAGATTCACTCAATTTTTTTTAGAACACCGTAACCCATCTCCCTAGACAACGAGGGGAAGCAAAAGGGATCACTGATGAATTAGAAATATTTTCATTATTTATAAGCACCCAAATTGTAAAAAAAAAATTGTTCATTTCTCAAATATTGAAATTTAAAAACCTAATGAAACCAATCTAGAAAGAAAAGAAAGAAACCTATATAGCATCGAAATGTGACAAATATGGGTTGAAAATAATTTCATTATACGATTCAAGGACATTGTTTCTTACATGAGGTTGGCAAAGAAAAAAGAGCAAATAAGATGCCAGGGATTTACCTTTACCTGCCTAGTATGTTTTACGTCTTACTGAATGCATCAAAGGAACAATAGAAATATAACTTTAGTTAATTGGTTTTCTCGTTGGAGTTGACTGATACACTTCTCAAAAATAAACTTTTTTTTTTTTTAGGAACTTGTAGGAGATACCAACATCAACGCTTTCTTCAGCTAGAGAATCCTCTTCCCAACTTTGTTTCAAAATGACAAGACATTGGTTTCCTTTACCCAAAGTAAAAAGAAAAATTATTAAAGTGTAGATGATAAGCCTAAGAAGCTTGAAATTGTGAAATTTTATAACCTGACTAAAGGAGGCATTGGCGTTATAGATATTCTTTGCCACAGCAGGGCAAAGAGAGAAAATCCAGAAGTTGGCCCATCGATATTTTTATATCATTTCAGGCATTGGTAGGATTAATAGTTTTGTCATTTACAAATACAATTTCAACATGGATAGCTTCTCAAACACTGCCTGCTAGACTCTAGTTTCTTAAAAATCTTATTCTTTCCTTGTCAAAGTCACTAATGAAAAAGAAGTTCAACAATTCATTTCTTCCCAGAGAACTTTGTGGTTCAGTAGGAAAGCTGTTAAACAAGGAGCCAATAGAAAAAGAATTACCTTCTCGAGTTAAGCTTCACAGGAAAAGATGGGATTTTTGTGACAGATCAAGAGATAGAAAGGGATACAGGTTTTGTAGTAAGTGTTATTGTTCACTTTGCGGGGAACATAATATTATCATTTGTCCTAACTGCAATGTAATTCAGATGTGATTAGAAATACAATTTCCATTGCATTGATTTATTATTTTATTTTATTATACAGATATACAATATTTTAGTTACTTTAAATTTTTTCAGAAACAAATATAAGAATTTGGGGGTAAAACTGTTGTAATCAATTCAAAAATTATTTTAAACTATTGAAAAGAGAAGCACTTATTTTTACTGTTAAAGACTAGGGAAGTAGATGACAATTACAGTCATTAGTCAACTGAAGATTGTTATATTAACTTTTATTATTTGATTAAAAGTTGGTTATGTATTTCTTACATTTCTTTTTTAATTGATATTACTAGTTTGGCTCTATCTTCCTTTGAGCATGCCAGTATACAACTGAATATAGTTATTGATTTCTTCTATTCATGATCCTTTTTTTTTCTTCGTTTCAGATAAAGCAGTTATCTCCATGTCACTCCTCTTTATTTTACCTTTGACCTCCATAACTTAAGTCGCGATGCCCTACACTTACTATATAATATTCAAGTTCTGTTTCCATATTCTAAGTCATCTCTTATTCTGTCCGTCCTCTTTCCAAAGCCCCAGTCTAGTGTTCTTTTGCCAATTTTAATTTTTTATTTAGCGTTCGGAGCTGTTTTATAACTTCAACATTCGAGGAGTTATAGCCCCTGACCTAATTCACCTGATAGACAAGGGTACCAGCAGCTACACTGTCATTAGTTTAGCTCTATGGTTCACTGGGATACAAAAGCTTTCAATAGTATTTATATTGTTCTTTGACCAATGTTTTAAGAATCAAATCCATGGATGCATAACTGGCAATACTTGAGAGAACTAATATTGGGTTATCTAATTGGCGTTTAGACTGGCTGCATTAGCCAGATGTTTCTCTATTCTCATAGGTTTCTTCCATTTCTTTATTTTAGGCTCAAATTCAACTATTGGCCACTGATATTTCACCCAGAGTTACTGTCTATATTACATTAAAAAAGTTATCTCAATAAATTTCCTTGACTGATGGATTTAGGCTTAAGGTTCATAGTAATTATATTTAATCATTTTAGTATGAAATGAGATTTTGGTATCCCAGAAGGATAATGGTTTGTTTGTATTGATTAATAATAATAATTAACATCCTTTTTCTTGTTGTTGATCACTAATTTTATGAAAACTTTAATTCTAGATTTAAATTGTTTTTGTTATGAATTATCCCAAGATATAAGAATAAAGCTCATTCTCAGCACAGTAGGTACTTATGCCTTTAGAATGATTGATGATATGACTTCTCAAAAATTATTTGTAAAATCTAGCAAGTCTGAAACTCAATAATTGGGTATATGCTGCTCTAATATTCAGTACATACAAACTATATTTTTAAAAGTGACATTAAAGGGCTTAACCATGTACTTATTGATTCCAAAAAATCCTTATGTTATAGATACAAGATCTTACCAGATGTTTATTTTGATTTTTACTTTCAGATGGACAACCTGTTCTTCATAAGACATTTCATAGCTATACAGTCAGATCTAAACAAGGTGGAAGTCAAAGTTCAAAAGATGGCAAAGGGAGCCATTCCAAATCAGCAGGTGCTAGCCTCAGGCGATATAATGAGCAGTCTTTCTCACAGGTTTGTGACATTTTATTTTTGTTTTCTTTAAGAATATCTTCTGGCCAATAGTACATAGGAAATAAAGTTTAAAACATTTTTAGGACATTGATTTTTTTAAAAAGATTTTATTATTTTCATTGGTCTTATTTTTATTATTTTATTCCTATTATTTTATTTTATTATTGGTCTTAGAATAAATTGTGAGAGTACAGAATCTTACTGAGTAAGGTTTAGTATACACAGAGCACAGTTTTTTACTTTATTTTGTACTTTTATCAACCAGGACCTTGTGGATTCCTGGTGTGCTCCTGGAAGCACTCCCTTCCCTAATAGGATAGAATTCTTTATTGAGTGGGAAAAAATAAGGTACGCTGATTTGGTGAATGTGAAAAGTGCTTCAACTTTCATCTTATAACCTCACATTTTGTAGGCCAAGAATAGTTATATCTACAACAACAGGTTAACTCTTCTTGTCCTTTATGGCCCGTTGTAGTGTTTTACATCAGTCTGACCATATCTGACCACTAAGAATTGTTCTGCAGGATTATTTTCTGTAAAGTGTTTAGAAAAGAAACTGAATTAAAGAGTGGAATTAAAATTACATTTTATTCTTCTGTACCTAAATGTAATTTACATAATTTCTATTTTATAAATAATTTAAAATTAAACATATAATAGCTATAATAATATAGCTAGACAAACTAGTGTTGCATAAGAGAGATAATTTAGGTTTAACCAGATTTTATATAAGAACACTTGTAAATGAAGTACTATTTAATTAGGTAAATTATCTAAAGGGTTATTATTATTTCTACCACCAATGAATATAGAACTCTCATGCCTTATATTCTCCGTCTTCATTGGTTTCTGTACACCATCCCCCGTTGGCGCGCGCTTTCGGACATTGTCCATCTTCTGGCCGAATACATACGTTCACTGTCACGGTCCGTATTCAACT
>KZ809206.1:61659-90257 GCA_000696205.2 Oncopeltus fasciatus | reverse complement strand
AATATACTAGAAATATTTTTTTGTTATGCAGAAAATAATTTTCATAGAAAATAGTATTATGTACCTAAATGATTTTAATAGAAAATACAATTGTCGTGATTAAAAATGTAAGTAGAAGGTTGTATATATCCTGGAAACAGCCCTAATAAGGTTTAATTTTCTCCTCATCTGTCCTAATCGTTTATAAGATTAGTTATTTATTCGTATTCTGATTTGATTTGCTTGATTAATATTAAATATTATATGGTTGGAGGTTGGTTGGCAGTCGAGTATTATGCTTCAGATATTAGTCAGGCTTTCGGCCAGGATTAGAAGAATTAAGTACTCCATAATTAAACTTATTAGGTAATTATTTTATTATTGCCACAGTTTCGACTTAACTTGTAAGTCATCATCAGGACTGAAATACATTACACACTATTACACTTATAAAATCATAGACTGGAATGAACGGACGGAGTTGTGCTATGTTATAAGACAGAAAATGATACACAGAATAAACTCATAATTGTACAAATATCCAAAAGTAAATAAACAATATGTATTGTTCATTTACTTCATCCCTGAAGATGACTTTCAAGTTAAGTCGAAACAGTGGCAATAATAAAATAATTACCTAATAATATAATAATAATATTCTATTTTTATGATCCTCACTAATTTCTCGATCATTGAATATTATACGTAATAATGCAGATTTCATACTCCCCGACTACTTCGTAGACAGCTTTTCTGTAATACCATAACTGATAGTGCATTTTCCCTCAAACTCATTTCGGACCCTTATTTTTTTGTACGAAACTGATTCAAGGAAGTTTTTTTCCATAAATAAATTCCATTATTTTTGTCATAATATTAAATAGGCTAATCATATGTATATCCAATTGAATTTGTTTCCCTCCACAGCTGAATTTAATCATTTCTATCTGAAGATCAGTTATTCTGTCTACAAAATTCATTGTCCCAAGATTTCTAGTTAGTCTCATTCTAGTTTTCTCAGTCTTCTTCACTATCCTACCTCTGTACTGTTTTCTTTTTCGGACTTAACTTATGTAGTAAGTGTTCTCCAAGGACAATCGAACCCTCTGAGCATCCCCAGCTGGTGGTCGCCGTGGTCGGTCTACAGCTGCCCCCCGCCATTCATCACGATCTAAACCCTTGACTCCCGTTTTGTGATTCAGAGTAAGGTCTCTTAAGACCTCTTCTATTCAGCGCTTCTATCCATCTTCCGAGACGTTATCCTGTCGAGCAGTTTATGAATAATCTATACAGAGCGAGTTGAGGGACTGGGGGGCCCTCGAGACCAAGAGAAAGAGAGTTAGACCCCTTTTATAAACCTATAAATCAAGGGTCTCGAGATGGAGAGGGCCCAGGGGTCGAACCCGGGACCATGTCTCCGCCTGCGTGTCATTTAAACAAAAAGGCGGCAAAAAAAAAAAAAAATAGAAAAAAGGGAGAAAAAGTAAAGAGCAAAAAAAAACAAAAAACACCCTCTTCGCAGCATTGCCGGACTTGCCAAAAGAGGGATCACCCTAACTCTTTGTGGGTGTGTGAGGAGGACAGACTCATAAATTTTAATGAGTATTCTCAGCTTCCGTGGTCTCCTACATCGCATTTTTACCTTGAGCGTGTGCGTGTGTGGGTATATTTATAATTTTTTTATTCTTTTTCAAAGAAAAAGCCCGTCGCGCTGGAACTGACTAAACTAAGCGAAATCCTCAATATTGCAGTTGATGAATATTTGTCTTTCAACTTTATGTCTTCTAATCTTCTACACTTATAGGATATGACATTTATAATTATATCTGTGTTGACTGTCATTGCACTAAATTAATTATTACACCTCCTGCAGCAAAAAGGCTTTTTGTACTCCAACTTGACATTTCAGGTAATCCCCCGATCCTATTCGTCCGATTTCGTTCTGTAACGATCTCATGTTACATTTAAAACCGAACTTCATTAAGAAACTACCCCTTGTGTTTTTTTCAATTTCGTTTTGTAATTTTTTACAATATGTCTTTCATCCATTAGCAAACCTGTGTTGAATATCATTAATCTTGAGTAAATTTTACTCCTTTAAAAAAAAAAAAAAATGATTTACGCGCACTTGACATTGGAGGTAATACTCAGTCATTTTATTCAAAAACTAATTTAGCCTTTCGTCTTTTATTTATAAGGTATATTTCAAATTCCACTGTGAAAAACTGAAAACTATGACTTGTAAAGGTTAGAGTACTGAAGATAAAAGAAAATATAGAAAACAATTTTAATTCCTAATAACTTATTTCTTTTGAATTGATGATAATAATTAAAAAAATACTCCTTTTTTTCCAGAGCTGGTCCCCTGAGTTAGCCCGGCGCCGCGAAGTCATGGCCCTAAACCTTTTCATTTAATTTTATATATATTTCGTTAAGGAATTAATAAGTTATATTTCGTGAATGATTTGTTCTCGATGTTCTCTTTAGCAATCTTGTACATGGGTAGGATACAATACGATGATACGCAAGAGCTGCGTAATCTTAGCAGATTTCCCATGTTTTATTATAATGGATATACAAATAAAAAATGCTTGAGGCAATTTAAAAGCCAGAAGAATTTTATACCTATAAGTTATGCCCACTAAGCTTTACTTTAGATTGACTGAGAAGAAAGAGTGGTGGGGGGAAAGCTCACCCATCACAGTTACATTCGTAAATCTCATTCTTCTTAACAATCATTTGTTTGAACTTAATATTTTATATTTAATGTTTTTTAAACTTTTTCGTAGCTCAAAATTCAACAAAGATATAAGGATAATAAATTTAGGTCTCCCTCTGCACCTCCTCCTATTCCTCTTCGAACCAAAAGTGGATTCATGGGCTGTATTTCAAGTTTATACCATATAATGCTTAAATACAGAATGTTAATTTTATATTTTTTTTCATTTGAGAGGGGCTGTGCAACACTCGAAATTACATTCTTAAATAATTTTGGAAAATTTTCAAAAGTCGCGTCATGAGATTCACATTATTAGCTTGATTTCCCAACTCCACTAAAAAGTGTTGTAACCTAGTGTATCTTTTGTGAATATTTATTCATTAAACAAGGCTACACGTTCTACCGAATATTCCAGCTGTAAAATCTGTTATTTATGGAACTCCAGTCCCCCAAAACTGTTTAGTAATCTTCTCATCCACGTTTGAAATTAGTAGCAGGCGGCTGAGCAGCCTTTTCTCTCATTACTTATTTATATAAATCATATTTATGGTAGCTATTATGAATAAATATAATAATATGATCATAAATAATGTGTGTTCGTGTTTGTGTGGGATTGTGTAAGTGGGAGCGAGTATTCCTGTATATTTCTATAATTTCGGTCCTTAAGCTGACCTGTAATTACATGATTCCCTCCTAACTCATTAAAACATCCACTTTTTTAGGTGAGAAAAGAGGGAACGTGAATTTTGTAGAAATTATAACTTATTTCACACACAAGTTAAAATCCTTAATTGTTTTGATAAAACCAAATAATATGGTTTTGAATGGCTTGAAAAAGTAGTAGAACTAATTTTTACAAATTATGTCTTCCATAAGTGGAACTCCACACACTATGTCGTAAGCTTCGTCTAATTTTATTTGGTTGTTACCCGCCATTGTCATATGTACTCTCGAATTAAACAAACATAGAATCGAGTTTTCCATAATTAATGTTTTTGGCATATGAACTCCCTATATTATTAAATTTCTGAGTACTAATCCGTGAGGTCACTTTGCAGAAAACAGGAAAAATGTGCTCATTCGTTTCTGGGATAAGGCGGAAAATGAATTCTCGAAAAATTAATTAAATAATGCATCGTACCTATCAATCCAATGATTTAAATTCACCAAAATCGTTTAAGCCAATTTCAATATCCTTTTTACATTTATATGTATGTGTATTTATTTATGTACACATTTATATATATAAGAGGAACATATCTCCATCAAGCTATCTAGGTAGCAATGACAAAAATGAAGCAAAATAAGTTGCACCGCTTAATAAATTAAAGGAAATGTGTACTTTGGAGTAGGTTGAAGTGTTATTGTTCTCACGTCAGGGGGTTATCTTCCTGAAATTTATAACTTTATTTGGTATGCAAGGGGTGCAGCGCAGTGCGATGCTTCTATCTAATTTATGACGGGCTCTAAGACCTTAGGGGTCTTTCAGAAATTAACTTACCACGTACTCCTCTCAAGAATTTATTATTTATTTTAGCTTTGTCTATTTGGCAAGATGCTGACTGTCTATGTTATTTTCTTCCTCTAGTTTTGAAGTTATAAACTTTTTTTTTTGTTCACGTAGGCTTCGACGGTCGTCAGAAGTATTTACCGTTTCTTCTTCCGGGTTGGACCGTGTCAAATCGGTGTTATTTTCCGAGCTTTCGGATGATGGCTTCTTCAGGGCTGAATCATTCTCTTTTCAGCCCTGAAGAAGCCATCACATGATGTGCGAAAGCTCGGCAAATAACACCAATTTGACACGGTCCAACCCGGAAGAAGAAACGGTAAATACTTTTTTTTTTTTTGTTGTTTAGCTTTCCCAATTAATGTAGATACAAAATTTAGGAATGTTCTTCTATTTAGCATCTGATGAACTTGCGATTAGAACAAGCAAAAGTTGTATTAAATACTTGTAAATGTAATAATCAGAATTTACTTTTCATCTGATTCAGTTGAATATCGGATTGAATATTTCAATGTGGCTATTTAAAATGGATATTCACCTACCACGACTTATAGATAGATCCACTTTCCAAGTGTTTTAACGGAAGTTAAAGTTTATTGATACAGTTTCTCAAAAGTGTTTGTTTTGTGCAAGAATCTGAGGACTGATCTCCTCCCAAAAACTCTTTGATAAAATTTAAACTATTCGAATAATTTTATCGGTATATTTCCTGCTCAGTTATGTAATATATAATTATGCAATATTAAAGAGATTTTTTTAAAAATTATTATTATTCTTTTATTACTCTTTTAACTGAAAAAGGTATGCTTTTAGTCCGATTGGATATGTCAAATTTCCATCTGTAAATAATATTCATTAACAGCTAGGGGGCTTATATAGACAACTATTGATGTTGTTAAGCGTTACACGGGATGTGGGAGACGTGACGTTTACTATTCGCGGTTGGACAGCCTTACAGCACAACAATGGCTGGATGTGAACGACACTATAATTAACTGAACATCTATAGTGGGTCGCCTTTCACACAGTATCCGTGAACCCCCCTCCTGTCTGCAACAGATCTATGATTTACCGAGCGAATTTACTCTGGGAAATGTCGAGAACTCTCTAAAAATGTATTGTATTGTTATTCAATTCGATAGAGATCCGTCACACAATGCTGTTTGTGCATATTTCAAACATGTATTTATTAAAGATGGCCATGAATGTCTCTTAATGATCTTAAAAGAGTTAATGATTGTGATTTTGTTTTTAGGCCCATCGGAAGATTTTACGGTTTTTTTTTTGTTTTTTTTAAATAAAAAAACCATCACACCTTTTACTTTTCCTAAGTTTCCACAGCAATAAACATATAAAAAAGTATTGACGATTCGCTATCTTTTCTTCAAATAAACTTTGTAGTAAAACAGAAATGTTAATTAAAGAGGAAAGGCTAGCAGTTAACTTTTATATTTCTTATCATATAAAGCTATTAAAGATATTTTGGAAATTATTTTAAAGGAATAAAACGAATTCAACAATTTATTATTAAATGATTTTAGTTAGAGTACGGTCAAGGTAGATCCCAAAAAAAAAATACAGATTTTAAAAAAAGTGTATTTTTAAAAAAACTTTTCTGTCATCGAAATGTGAACTTACAGGACGTCCTATCTCGTCTTCATGATAGACAGCCCTGAAGATAGCTTACAATGTAAACCGAATAGAAGGCTAAATCTTTTTTTTTTAATACCCTTTTTTTTAAATTTGTATTTTTTTGGATCTACCTTGACCGAACCCCAACTAAAATCATCAAATAATGATATCTACGGTAAAAATAAACTCCTTTTTTAACAATTTATTGTGTCCTTTGTCATTGAACTAAGGGCACTGACTTTTTACGACCCACATTTGGCATGATTTTGGTTTAATCTAATCCTGTTCCCTTAAAATAATTAACTCCTTAAATTCTTTTTCATCTTGGGTTGAGTTAACATGTATGAATGGCATTAGTATTTTTCTTCTATAGCCAGGTGCCTTTAGTTTAGCCACAGATGCTACTCTCGGCCCTTTGCCTTTAAATTTTACTTTTAAAAGTTTAAGTCAGCGGAAAGTTATAATATCTCATTAGGTAAATGTCCTATTTTAGTTTGCTTAACCTACAATGTTATTATTCCTCCAGAAAAAGGTCGGCCTTTGAAAAGAGGTTTCATTCTTCTCGTGTTAAATATCTTTTCATTAAAGGCCTTTTGCCGCTGGGCAGGGGCATCAAAGTTTCTTATATTTAATAACTCCCACCGGGGCCAAAGCCCCGCTTCTCGTAGAAAAGTGGGACTTAAAGGCATAATCGGGATTTAATTTTAGTCCTACAAAGGCTGTACGGTGGAGACCCCATTTAGTGTGGTGCCGTTTGAACTACACAGAGGACAGCGGTTTTTGACGGCTTAGTTTCAGCAACTCGTACTCGTTTTTCTCGTCCGATACAGTTCTTTAACTATAATTCAATTTTATAAGTTAAGATTACTTAAAAGAAACACAGGTGCGAAAAATGAGTGCTATATTTGGAAAAAGAAAATGATAAGATACTCCAAGGTCTTATACACCGGTTAACTATTTTCTGACTGTCATGTACCTTTCAATATCTGCCGTCTCTTCAATTTTTAGCGAATTTTCCCTAATAATGTAATTACTTCATTAACAAGCTTATTTCGCTAAACTCTTTTGTAACATAAGTGTCAAAAATTATATTTTGCACCTATTGTGATTATTAGTTCGTCGTAATTAAAATAGCAACGAAGGTATTACCGTTTATATATTTTGGTCACTTTCTAAACCCCTCCATCTTCTCCATCCGATTTCAACCAAAAATTAATTCCCTCAAAGTTGGTATTTATTTTATTTTATTTTACTTTTTTTTGTGTGCTTTAGTCTCCCTTTCAACCACTTAGGGTCATGGAGAGAGAGGCTATGTACAGGTTGCCATCCTATTCTAAACGACCATGGTTCAGGAAAAGCTTTTACTAATAAATAAAAAATAAATAAAAGATGGTACTCGGCGGGATTCGAACCCGCTGCGTCAAAATCGCGTGACCCGAACGGATTCCATTAGCTGTCCCGACGTCCCCCTCAAAGGATTACATTGAAAAGCAGTAATAAAGAATTTCGCTTTTATATTTTATAATAAATGTGCGTGCTCAATATTCGAAATTACTTTTCTTAATATGCCATCTAAGCCAGAGATTTTTTTTTTTTTTAATATGAGATAAAAAGGTATGAACTTAAATTTTACACCTATTTTAGTATTTCTCCAAACCCCCACCTTTGACCGATTTAACCTCTGAAAAACGTATTCGACGTTTTGCAAAAAAAGAAGCTTAAATACTGATTTAATTATTTATAAAAAGCGAACGTTAGAACGCATGCGGTCAAATATTATATTTAAATTCAAATGGAGAGTTTTTTGACCGTAGGTATTATTATTAGAGGATTTATGTTGGGGTTCGGTCAAAAACTCGTACGGCTCCAGGAAAAACATAATTCGGTTCTGAATACGAGTGTATAATTGGGCGTATTATTCTCTGAATTCTGAACAAGCGCCGCACTTGAGTACCAAACAAGACGGCTAAGCATTCCCTGGGTTTTTAAAATCAATAAATAAATAAAAATGTATTGATACAAAATTTTGAACGGGTCATTCCATAATTTTAGCTTTTCTATCAGCTAGTGATGATCCTTTGAAATTTTTTTGGTTGAATTTTGAGTTCTTATGGGAAATCTGCTAAAAACAGAGAGGAGTTGGTTCTGAATTGAGTATAATTTTAAAGATTGCTTCGTCTTTCGTTTGGATGCCGGTGGTGCGATGCAGGAACACAAACAGCGTTTTCGGCCAGCTAATTGGCCGGTACTAGAATTTTCTCGTGGTATTCTTGCGGGCTCGCTAATGAAGGCCGATCTGACTCTGGGGCAATAGCGCTCAGGCTAATTGAGCTGACGTGGATTGATTCCAAACTGATGAAGAATGTCTCTCGTTGTCTCCCGTTACTTCTGCCTGATTGAAAACCAAGCTAGCGCGCGAGCTCTCTCTATCTCTCTCTCTATTACTCTTGTTAGCCCCCTCCCCCTGCACTTACATAGATTTCCGCCTGCCGTCACTGTGAAATGGAATGCCATTTATCTAACAAAGGCAAATGCCGGCGTAATATCCATTTTTATCAATTCAATCAATTGTCATACTTCAAAGTTTTTAAATGTTTTACTTTACACTGTTGAGTTGTATTTCACTGAACTACAGATTACACACACACCACCAGAAATACAGTCTTCTACTAGCACTCAGGTAATCCCCAAGCCTATTCCTCCGATTTCTTTCTGTAACAAATATACTCTAAAAGCGATATTCATTAAGAATAACAACTAATGACGGCTGTTAAGGTAAAAATATTCATTTCAAGCAAATCCCTATTTCTATTTGTTCAGTTTCTCCAACAATATGTATTTAATCAAATTTTAAGACGTACATATTACTCTGAACTGAATGTTACGCCCGCTCTATAGAAAAACGTTCTAAAAAAATAAACTGTGCCATGTAAAATATTGACCGACCCGCACATATATAGATTTTAGTGACTATAATTTTAAGGTGTATATGTAGGCAGAATCAGACTACATATCGAAAACTTTTTTTATAAAACTAGCCATGTGACAACCTCAATATCTAAATTTCTTTGGAATTCACTAAATATATAATGCTTAAATAATTTTACTTTGATAGGACATAGTTTGAATTTTAAGTTTTTTATTTTTTTTATTTTTAATCTAACGTTACATATGCGCGACCCTGGATCAATCATTGTTTTTTGGTACATTCCACAACTTAATTCACTAAATACACTTCTGACGTGATTTTACTTTATTTTCAATTAAAATTCCACCACTAGGCAATCAAAATAATACCTTGGGCAATCAAATGAATGATTGAAATAAACTTTAGTGAATACAATGACTATAAAACATAAAAAAAAAAAAAAAAAAATGTTCGTGATTACAAAGAATCAAGATAACTAATGTAATTACATTTGTTTACTGTTTGACTCATGATATTCTATTAATTAAAAAAAAAATTTTTTTTAAATATTCACAAAATTTAGGTAGAAAATGACATGTATTTTAATCTTTTACATATGTTAATTTATTTGATAATGAAAAGTAGTCGTATGGTATCTTATATAACGATTATATGAGGCACAAACTAAACGCATTTATTGTATGGTGTTAAATAAAAGTGTCATACCACGTTTTGCTATTAATCAAGGGAATGATAATGTGCTGCAGGCTAGTTTGAATTTTCCTCAAAGCTGGAGTAATCGATTTCACCACTGAAGTGAAATACATATCCAAAAGGTAAATGTAACCCGTGCCGTATAAAAAAGGAAACCGTCCTCCTATCACATCCCTATTACACATTAATAAAAAGTAAGCAGCAAAAAAGAAGACAGCTGTGAGGGACGTTTCTATTCTCTAGTGACGTACTCACTAACTCCCACTGTATGACTGTGGGTGACTAACACCCTCGGGGTATCCTATGAAGCGAACAGACGTATTCTCGGAGTGACATGTAAAAAGGAGCGTATTGATAAGTTAGAGGCGTAATGAAGGGGGGAGAGGAGCCACTGCATGAAGTGGCTGACAGGTGGAGGGAAGATCTGCTCTTGACAGAGATCAAGTCGGCAGCGACTCGTACTGTTTCTCTCTTCGGCTCCATATTCCTCGAATGTCTGCTGTGGAATCCCTCAAGGAGATACCCATCCTTTCTGGGCTCTTTGCTCCTGTTTTCTCTCGTCTTGCAAGAGCATTCTTAGCATTCGGATCTGAGTCGCTTTCAGCCAGGGCCCTTCTCTCCTACTAGCTGCTAACGTCTGAAATTGTCCTGGTGGGCGGGTTCGTACTTGTGAGTACTAGAGACCGTCGAGCTTTAGGAGGAAGGATTGGTCGCCCGAATCGGTCTTGAGATTTGAATAAATAAAAACCTATTTGGTAACAAAAACCTTTTTAGTAGATAATTTGTTGGGGTTCAGTTCAGGGTTAGACAACCTTGACAAATTCTCTACTAATAATCTTCACGATTAAAAACTTTCCACCAGAAGAAAAAAAAAATGTTTTAATTTTACCTATGTTTCGGATTAAATTTCAGTCCTTCTACAGGGCTGAGTAACATAAGAAACATACAAACAAAATTTAGAAATTATAATGTAAAATTAGTAATAATGAAATAGAGAAAATCCTATTTGATGTGCCTTCTCGGTTATGGATTGCCTTTAAAGGTACAAAAAATTTTCCGTAAAGGCTTTTAAAATATGTAAGGAATCGTATAGTATTTACGTATTGAAGCGTAAAGGTACAACAGGTGATATCGTTGCAAGAGTAATGCGCTAATGATATCTGTTGTGTAGCATTAACCCCCCCCCCCCTCTCACTATATTAAGGTAAGGGGCTGAATGAAGGTGGGGGGACCGGAGTTTAATTCCATTCATTGAAGCGGACTGGTAGGAGGGCTGAAATGACTCGCGGGAATCTGCTGAAATTAGAAGAGAGAGGAGCTTGCGGTGTTTGAGGGTGGATGATGGAGGAGAAGTTTTGTCCGGGGCCCGCAATGAAAAGACTCCTCGATATTCATTGGCCTCTCTTCTTTCTCAGACTCCCGTCGTTTCTTCCTCCCCTTCCCCCGCCGCAGATAGACAAATCAAAAGTCCCACCCCTCACTCCAACCCCACTAAGTCGTCCATCTTGCTCCTTCTGAAAGGTGTGTTTCGAGAGGGCGGCACTGCTCTACGTTTCACCCCCTCCCATTATTTTATTGTGTGCTCAGCTCTCTTTCTCCACCCTCACAGCTATACTCTTACCTGACATCGCTCTCACCTTTTCAACAGGTTTATTTTATTTTAATAAATAAGTTTCGCAATAAGGGTGTTTTCCCACAGTATTTTCCGTATTAATTGACCTTTAAACCGTCAACTGGCTTATGTAACTTACTTATTCATTAACTAAGTTACATTTTTTAGTTAGCAAGTTTTTCATTTAATTAATTAACCCAACCTTCCAAGCTGGGTTTAGCATATGATAGTGAATGTATTTCCGGAACCTTTACGCGTATTATAATCTTTAGATTTTTCCACTTCTTTTTTCTATGTTGTCCCTTCCCCCCCCCCTCCCCTACTCTCCATTATTAACGGTACCATCTAACGTTTTGCAAGAAGCTTAAATACTGAATTTTATTTATTTATTTTAAAAATTGCAAATGATGATGCACGTATATACATATATATGTGCATCATCATTTGCAATTTTTAAAATAAAGAAATAAAATTCAGTATTTAATTATATATATAGACACACACACACAATTTATGAAATGGTTGTATTCTTGGATCAAGATAAAAATCTTTAAATTTCATATTTCCATTAATTCCTCGTTTAGGCCTATTCAAGAGGTTTTTCGGTTCTCTCCAATATTTTAGTGATTAATTTGATTACTTATTATCAGCTACTTTTTTTTTTTTTTTTTTAATTAAGTGGAAAATTTGGATTATCATGAAAACTCATATTGCTTTCTAGCCATATATGTACAGGGTAGATCAAAGTACAGAGTTATGCCACTTTAAAAAAATATATTTAGAGAAACTTTGGAAATATAGGTGATGAGTACTGTGGAACACGTTAGCACATCTACAATTAGTCGCTTGTAATGCATATTTTTTGCACGTTATGAGTTTCTCTGACTAAATTATCGTTTAATATTATCATCCCTGAATATATATTTGAACTGCTCCCTTAGGAGTGTGAACGAGTGGGAAGGAGGCCAGGTATAACGATCTGGCGTGCACTCATATCCACTGGTCTTTCTCTCTGTGTCTCTCTCTCTCTCGGCACTTGTACGAACAATGGCCGAGCAGGCTGGAAGAAAAACAATAGACGAGCGCTCTGGAGAACAATGCCTATCCGATAGGGGTGGAAATGTAATTGCTTTCACCCCGCTTTGTGTGTGCCGGGAGCAAGCCGCCGCGAGTGAGCGCGCCGCCATTTTAATTGTGGCGCCTCGGATATCTCAACAGCTGATAATGCTCTTAAACCTTATCCCTCCCTCAACAGCCGAAGGATTTAGATCCAAATCAAACAATACCTTCTTTTCCTCGCCCTCTCAGCAGCTATTTGTTTTTTCGTTATGGGGGGGAGGGGGGAGTTTATTATTTTCGGTTTTCACTTTTATTCCACCTGGCTCATGTCCTTTATCTTTCTTTTCATCTTTATGTCCAGTTTATTGATAAATTAAGAACGTATTATTGTATACTTCATTTGAGAAAATGGATTTAGGTTCTTAGTACTTGATCATTTTTTTTTTCAGGCATTAATTTGTGATATATTGTCTGTTATACACAATTTTTTTTCATATTCATCTAAGGGATTTTTTGTGTGTGTGTACGCCATGGGGGGATATCTGCATATCCAAAGCTTCCAAAGATTGTCCGTGCTCTGCTAATACTGTTGGAGCTAATTAACATTGCAGCCGGGGGAAGGAGCTGGGCCCTCCTTAGTGTGGTGTGTGGGGTGGGAGGGGTGAAAGGACTGCGGTCTACCGCCAATATCCGCGGCCGGAGCACGGCGCTCCGCAACGTCAGCTACAGGTTTCCCACCTTCTGGGGGGGGGGCCTCTCTAGCCCCCTTATCATTACAATATCTGTCGCCTTGTCCGCTGATATCCATCGCCGCCATTGCCGGATTCCCTTTCCGATTCACAACCCTAAGAAGGTGGAAGCCGTCCCCAGACAAGACATCGCTTGTATCATCCGATCCCTGGATTTATACGCTTTGTATTGGAGTACAGTAAAGAAAAACAAATTTCCTACAAGGAATGCGCTGGGAGCCAGGAAAGATAATCTAACTACCTTTTCCGGGTAGGCGCGCTGGACATCTACACTACTGAGGCAGCTTCGATAATCTCTCCAACTCCCCTCGAGATTATCTAAACTGCCTTGGGTGGTGTAGAGGTTTAGCGCTCCTACCCGGAAAGTAGGAGACCCGGCTGAGGTAGGAAGATTTTTTTTTTTTATAGCTCCCTGTACTACATTTCTTACGTTGAATAACATACCACAATTAATGCATTATTTGTGCATTGATATAAAAAATTCAATTTCAATTTGTCTATTCCTCTCAAAGTGTTAGTGTTTAACTAATTTTATCCTATTTTTCTAGTGTTTTTTACTATGGACTTTTATAAAATTTTGAATTATTGTGTACCTCCTTTTTCATCAAGAGGTGCACTAAGACATAGATATGCTAAAATAAATGACATAAGAATTATGTTTTTTCATATATGTATTTCCTGGAATGGTTAAACAATTTTTTTTTTTTTAAATAAAACTATTAGTGATGATAACACTCTACACATTTAATGCAACTTCTACTGTGCTGNGTTATTTTTCATAGTTGTTGGCCGTAAGTGGGAAAGTTCACATTTTGAGTCACCGTATCATGTATCTGAACGCTCAGAGTTTGAGCTCTGGAGAGTTATTACATGATGTACACACACACACACACACTCACTATGCATATATATGAATAGGAGGAAGAAAGAGTGTAGTGAAAATACAATGAGTAAATAAATAATAAGTATTTAAAGAGGCGGATACTCTGTTTCGAATTTTAATGAGTTCCAGGGGTCAAAATCTTTAATGAACATCATATAACTCAGTACGTAAAATTAAAATGTATCTTCCATGAACGAGTTAAATGAATAAACTAAATGCTAATTAACAGTAATTTAATTAATAGTGATTCGCTTACTTTCGCGTCGATTGTTGGTCGAAATGGTCAACCATGATACCGAAATGCTACTGTTAAAATTTTTGTTTTTAAATGTATTTTTAATGGTATGATTGTATAAGTATTTTCAAGGGCTACATGTTCTTTTCTTATTTTAAGGTAAACACAGTTTTAGACTCAGCCGTAACGGGGGGGGGGAGGTGTATAATCACATTTGGTGGGGAGGAGCATAGGGGAAGTTATCCCTGCCGAGGTTATGAGGAAGTGGGGGGCAAACAGAGCTAAACCGTCCGGAGTTGATAAGTGCCTCTTGCGGAGGGTGTCTGAGCTATTCAAATGTAGCGGAGCTGGAAGCCGTCTTCAATAGCTCTAGGTATTGGCTGTCTCTCAGGCCCACCTCATATAGGGGATGGGGCTGTCTTCAGGAGGGGGAGGGGGGCGGGAGAGGGTGCGCCGATATTGGCTGCCAAGTCCCCTGATTCCACACGGCTATCCCTTCCACATCACTCCTATATACCTATAATCTCTCCTTCCTCCCTCGTCTTTTTCTTTCCGCAATACCTCCGCTTCAATCGGTGCTGTAACGACCCGGAGGCCGTCTCCGGAGGGATAGAATGATCCTCTCCTATCGCGGAATCACACAGTCAACTAGATTCTTGTATTTAATTTAGATTAGAAACTGGCTATTGGAGCATCTTGGGAGGAATTCCCAACACTTCAAACAATTAATGAGAGGGAATAGAATATAAAAAACTATCTGTCCCAGCCAGGAATCGACCCTGGATCTCCTGCTATCCGGGCCGGCGTGCTTAACCATTACACCACCAGGACGCGTTAGTTGTCTCATTCAATCCCCTCTACACTAGCAAGAGCCTAACCCACGAGAAAGGCGAGAACTTCGTCTTGTACTCGAGGGAGCTGACATTGTCATAAATTTTGTCGACTCTTGTCATTTACTTTATTTATTTATTCCCTAATAATAGTTTATATTCTATTCCCTCTCATTAATTGTTTGAAATTTACGTGGGATAAAATACCACAACCAAATTAAATATTCCCAACACTTCTTGCTCTTTCCTGTTTTTATAAAATGGGGGGAAAAAAGAAAAATTCGTAAGTGCATTAAAATTTGACTTAAAGGAGATGATATATGACTGTTGATATCTTAAATATAAACAAGTCATTGAACCAAAAAAATTGTTAGCTGACGTTCCGACCTGAATTTATGGACCTTCTTCAGGATTATATATATTAAAAAAATGAATTATAAAAAAATTAATAATTAAACGACTATAAACTGCAAAATAAGAATTATTAATGCTATAAAATAGGAATAATACAATATTTATTATAATATATGTATTATATATGTGTGGTGTGTGGGTGTACATGTATCGTTGGAGTGATGAGGGGAGAGAGTGTGCTAATTTATTCCTGAAAAGTTTTTTTTTGTTTTTTCCTAAGAGATCGAAGGATAGAGTAAGGTAATTGATAACAGGTTAATAGATAAGAGGCTTATTGATTTCGAATGAAAAAGAGACTTGTCTTTCAGCCGTCACGAGTGTGAGAATTTGTCAAAACTAACTTGTGCCTATCAGCAGTAGAGTACTTAGAGACAGAGTGAAGTTCTTTTACCCTGTCCAGTGTATGGAAGCGGAGGTAAGCAGAGTTTCAGCAAAGCGAGAGGCTCTTGTATAAAAGAGGTGGGCGGCAGACTAGTATGTGCTTTAGTTATGCAATACCAGTTTCCTTTAATAGTTTGTAGTTTTTTTTTTGTTTTTTTTTTTTGTACGACTTTGAAGAAGGTTTGAAATGTCTGCCCAAAATTAATGCAATTGGGACTCTTTTTCTCCACTATCATTAACAGTTCATTATAAATTTTACAGTACATATTTATTATGTAATATTATGAAGTAATTAGATTTTTTATTCTGTTCCCTTGCACTAAAAATTGCCAAAATTATTACATTAGTGAAAAGTTAATTAGTTATTGATTTAGGCGTTAGTAATTGGTACTTATTTTAATAATTTCGCTGAACACCATCTGATAATCATATTACTAATTATGATACCTCTAGTTAATAATAATCTGAGAAAGCACCTTTGCAAGCTTTGACTTATTGCAAGTTGAGGGAGTCAGGGTTGTTAAAGCGTGAGGCCGCGACACTCCTCCAAAATTTAGGGCCAAGTTTTAGGAAATTGATAAAGTTGGCGGTTGTAGGATGAGCTCTGGGGGGTGTATCCAAGGGAGTCATTACACACAATATCCGCTACCCTTCGCAGTCCTCCACGCGTGTGTGTGGTGCCCTTGCCGGCCTAACGCTCATCCTAATGCAAAGCAGGGAGACGAGAAATACCCGCCACGCAACGGTTATATGAAGGCGGCTTGTTTCTCAGAGAGGCGAATGAATACGTTGGACCTATCAGTATAATGTTGCTTTAATGTAATATGTGTATTGCGACATTTCGACTACGTATGGGACAGAGCTTATCCCGGGCTTCCAATGCATGTGGAAAGTGAAACCTATTTGCAACCTTCTCTCTATACTAGTTCAAAAGGAGAGTTTGTTGACCGTAGATATTATTCTAAGATGATTTTAGTTGGGGTTCGGTCAAGGTAGATCCAAAAAACACAAATTTAAAAAATGTGTTTTTTAATAAAGGATTATCTGCCAATGTTTCGGCTTACATTGTAAGCCATCTTCAGGGCTATCATGAAAATGAGAGAGGACGTTCTGTCCCCAAGTTCACATTTCCATGACTCCATATCATGGATTCACCATCTCAGTCATGGAAATGTGAACTTAGGGACAGGACGTCCTCTCTCATCTTCATGATAGCCCTGAAGATGGCTTACAATGTAAGCCGAAACGTTGGCAGATAATCCTTTATTAAAAAATTCATTTTTTAAATTTGTGTTTTTTGGATATACCTTGACCATCTAAATCATTTTAGAATTTCTATATTAGTTATCATTCAGGAGCATTTTGGTATAATTAAAAACAAATATAATATTTCCTCCTTTCTAAAATTCTCCCTGGATACTGTGTATTTAAAATAAATGTAAAGAATTTTTTTTTTTTAATTACTATTATGCTTTGAATAAAAAACTGTTACAGTATTGAGATATATTATGAGTTATTGTTCAAAAAGAAAGTTTTTAGACCGTAGATATTATTATTAGATGATTTTAGTTGGGGTTCGATCAAGGTAGATCCAAAAGTAATGCAAATTTTTAAAAAGTATATTATTTTTAAATACAAGATAATTAAAAAGATTAAAAGAGATTTAAAATCATCTAATAATTATGAGTTATTATCCAGTGGTTAACCTTGACATTTGAACCTCTTTAGTTAATTTTATGAATGAAGATAGTGATTCAAATTTTTTAGTGAGCTCGTCATTAAGACCTGAGTAATTTAGCCATTTGAACTATTATATTTTGGATTCTGATAAAGCTTTACTCTGTTGTAAAATTTAATCATATGGACATAGTTATGCTGAAATTAAATAAAATTGCGACCGGAGAAGCTTTAGAAATGTTCATGATAATATAGTAGGCAACAATTAGCGCTCTCATTAGCCAGTGCTTTTATTTTGTTATCTAATTGTGTTTATTCATATAACATGCGCTATTACATGAAGTTAATTAAATGAATATTTGAAGGCTTAAGATGAATTTTACAATTTTCATGACAGGTTTTAATTCTTTCTTTTAATATTTTTTAAAGAAAGTTTTTAACATGCTTTAGAATTGCAAGATGTTTGTAAATATTATTTTTATTGTGGTATTTTATCCCACGTAAATTTTAAACAATTAAATGCAAAGAAATATAATTTAAAAAATCTAACTGTCCTATCCAGGTTTGAGGCCTGGCTGGGACAGTTCAATTTTTTATTCTATACTCTTGCATATCATTGTGCAAGATGTTCGGATTTCCACCTTGAATCAAGACAAACCCTTTGAAATCAGATCAGACAGAAAGACAATAGCGAATAAGCATACGCTAAAGACGTATTATATTGGCTTATCGGACGAAAATATAAATTATCTGTACAAACTAACTCTCTACAAAAATAAACTTTAATTGACTTGACCTTACGAAGTAGAACCACGCCTTTCATCATACGCTGTATTTAATTCTCTCAGTTCCAAGTCCTGAGAACCATTATAAACACTTTTACGTATTCAACTCTACCCTTCACAAAAACTGAAGTAGAGTTGAGAGAGAAGGCGAAATCCCCACATTATTCTCCTGTTCGTCACAAACAAAATTGTGTTCTAGCCAATGCGGTACCTTCCCAAATCGCGACTAGACAATCCGTATTAAGGATGATCTCATGATCAGCTCCATGATCTCACAATATAGATTTTCCCCTCGTGCAACTAGTATCCACCATGTTCTAGGTACATGTTTTTAGAGTATTTTTTATTTATTTTATAGATATAAGCCTAACCAGGGCAGAACTCAAACCTGCAAGACGAACTTTTAAGTTTAAAATTAAATTGCCAATTTTTGAAAGCTACACCTACTTAATGGAAAGTTATTCGAAATCATTTGGTGAAACCATTGACGTGTTTTATTGCATGTTTATTTTTTAATAAATTTTTTTTTTTTTTTGAGGTATTTAATCCCACGTAAATTTTAACAATTTTTAGTGCAAGGGAACAGAATAAAAAATCTAACTGTCCCAGACAGGACGCGAACCTGTATCTCCTACTATCCGGGCCGGTACGTTTTCCATTTACGCTACCGAGACAAGTCTGATAAATTATTAAATGTCCTGGCTGGGACAGTTAGATTTTTTATTCTGTTCCCTTGCACTAAAAGTTGTTTTATTTTTTAATGTTTTATACAACTTGCATTATGCGGAAAGAATCCCTAAATATCTTATCAGAATATACCATTTAATCTTGAAATCTCCTTTTAAAGTTTTTATACAAAAATTGCAAGGGAATAGAATAAAAAACTCTTACTACCTCAGCCTAGAGTCTAAAGAAGACTGGGAGTAAAATGCGGGGCTAGAAGAAATTATCTAGCTAGCCTGCATGGTATAGAGGTGAGCATACTCTCCCGGAAAGCAAGAGGACCTGGGTTCAAGTCCCGGTTGAGGTAGTAAGTTTTTTTTATTCTATTCCCTTAACGTGGGATTAAATACCAAACTAAATTCAGTATTTAAAGTTTTTATTTTATTTTCGGGTATTAATACGAGTGTGTTTTGCTACCCTTGATATTTTATTTCTGGCGCGAAAAAAAACAACAAAAAAACAATTTAGTTCACGTTTTTAATTTTAAGTGAATTCGTTTTCACGTATGTTTTTTTAAGATTTATAAATGAGTTATTTTTTTATTTTTTACCTCCCAAAAATATTATTTAAACTGACTTGTTCTCCTTTATGTTTGTTATTATTTACTGAAGAAGTAGAAACCTTCATATATCTATATATGCATAGCGTTTCAATTTGTCAAATGTGTTTTAAATCTTATATCAGATACATGGAAGCGAAGGATTTCAACAGAAAATAGTCCATAACTACAGCCCCAAAAGGATCTTTTGGAATTCGTTGTAAATACACCCTATCGAGCTATTTTCACCCCCATCCCGCAGTTACATGTCGAAAGTTGTCAGAACTTCCCGCGCCCTCCAGAATTCGCTTACCGGTTTAGTCGGAGCTTATACGGCACCTTGGCGCGGCTACACCCTTTTTTCCGCCGGCTCCTGGAAAGGTGGGCATTCATCAAACTTTTTCTCTATTTAAAAAAAGCCTTCGGGTAGCTTACTACCGTCCATAACTTGCTGCAGCCGGGTTCCGCCTTCTATAAGCGTGATATATATTCTCAGTGTGGTTTTTATCGTGCGTAAAGTGTATGCCGTGATATTCCTATTAACCTAAGCTTTGCCGCTAAATCTGCTCTTAAATATATACATTAATGTAACTCCTTTCATGTCTGTGTTGGCTGTAAAGCTGTAGTCATATCAGGTGTCTTTATACATTTAAAATAATAAATCTCTGCCCTCTAGATTGGTCCATGGTTTTGTGCTCTGAAGTCTTTGTGCAAGATGCGAGCAGTCCTCTCTGAGGCGGGGATTACAGGACCCAAATCTCTAATTATAAAGGGTGAGGAGGGCGTACGCGTGACTAAGGACAGTAATCCTCTTTGTAACCTTACAAAGGGCCGGGACTAAAAATAACAGTCACTCTACCTTCCCGGCCGTCCCCTCTCTAGGTTCTTCGCCCTATTGACTTTTGCAATTTAACCTTAATGTGACCTGTTTACCTTCTGGAATAATTCAATCTTCTTTGTGGCTGTTGTTTCTTCTTTTCACTCACCCTCTTCTTAGTACGTTTTAGATGTTATATAATTTTTCATGTAAACATCATTTTCAACCTAGCCTTATACAGTTCTATTTCTAATTTGCATTAACAATATTAATTTCCTCCTTATTATATGCTTAAACTAAAGCAATTCTAAATGTACTATAAAAATATAATATAATAAACTATAAGTAAAGTCCTAATTTTCCGTAAATTTTAAAATTCTTAATTTTCCTTAATTGGAAAAAACCAAGCACTCATTACATTCTTTATAAAGCACACCCAGTTATTTTTCTTATTAATATTTTTTTTATTAGTATACATCCAGCGAATTAAGTCAATGTTTCAAAACATTACTAGTAATTAACACAATTAATTTAAACGAAATGTATTTACCCAGTATATTTTGAGAGTAAATATTACTACTCCCAGGAGAAAATTGATATTTAAGTTTTTCACATGACATTTATTATACTTAGCTATAAAATATTTGTTATTAGACTATTTTTTGCTGAAGAGTTTGTAGCATTGCAGTTTGTAATAGGGGGTAACTTATTAACCAAAATGGGACTTGAATGAATGGAACTTGAATGAATGGTTTTTTTTTTATTCAACACCAAAAATTTCCATTTAAACACTGAATAGCTGTATTAAAATCATCATTAAAATACTTATTTTAAAAGTCTGTATAATAAATTGATTAGGAAGAGGAATTTACTTGAAACCGAAAATTGTATTAGAGACAACACTGCATCGAACATTGTTACATCACCTAAATGGATAATAAATCAATAATAAAAAAAAAAACTTCCATTCTAGCTGATTTATATCAAATAAAAAAAACTATTGGAAACATTGTTATTAAAAATATGAAAAAAAAATTTACACAAATATCAATGAGTTTTTCTACACATCATAGAATTTGTTAAAATTTCATTCTTTTTTTTTTTTTTTTAATAATAATGTTTTAAATAACCCACAAAAGCTCTAGCTTCGTTATTATTTGATCAAGTACAAATCTTTTGAGACCTTTACATTCCAATACTGAGTTTTATTTGGGTACTTATTGAAGGGAAGTTCTCAAAGACTGCGTACATATTTTTCCGTACGTTTTGTTCCGGACCTTTAAGAGACTTTAAGACGATTCCCATTCTCTGTCAAAATGGGAACAAACTCTGCGAAGTTCCATTTTTTCGGTTGTGTTCTAGTTGTGAAATGATTAGCCCAGCCATCAGAATTCCCAGTGGCTCCATCCTGATCCTGTGCTGAAGTTAATGTATCCATGAAGTGTGAACGGCGGAGCCGGGGAGCGTGAAGCCCCCCCTCCCCCTGGTTCTTGAACAATAGGCGTTCTCCCACAAATGTCACGTGAGGGCTAGCCGTGCTCTCGTCCATGGCTGTCAACTTCATACTCCCTCTCTCCGGCTAACTGTTCCCCCACTCCGGCTCATCATAGACGGATAGAGCGCCATCTGTCTATTTATCAGCAGGTTATTTCATTCAGCAATTCTAATTAGCTTCACTGCCACTTTATTCTTCTTTCCCCCTAAGCCTGGAAATAAATTAAATTTTTCAAAATATTGCCTGAATGAAATGAATTTCCATATCCGTTCACTATGCGAGAATTTATCTAAAAAGTATTGTAAAGTAATTCATTATAGAAATGGTCGCCCCTTCCCTTCTCCAGACAAGAGCTGCCTAAAATAAAAATGATTCCCACATTCTGGAAGAAGAAAAAATAATTTAATGAGTAATTTCATCTTTCAAGTCGAAAAAAAAAATTTGTTGGAAAAAAATAAGCTCACTAAGCCTGACATAAGTGGAGCCTATCAAAAGATAGTTTGAAAAAAATGCAACTCTCTTATATACCATACATTGTTAATTTATTTCTTAATATATTAATTCCCTCTCGTAAGATTTATTTGTAAATAATAATCATGTGTTGTCCCCAACAGTCAGGGCGATCGAAACCATGATGTTGATCGCCTTATAACCTGATCCTAATCCTAATCATGTGTTTGTTACTTAGAGCTATTTTCATGAGCCGAAACAGTCATAGCGAAATCTTATGAGTAAAAATATTAAATTAACAAAACTTATAGATGATTTTTTTGCTTCTTAACCACTAATTAAATGTAAAAGACTTTAAAACAAAAAAATATGTTTATATTATGATCTGTACGCTACTAAAAAAATTACTTATACAAATATAAACAGATGCCAATGTCAATTTACACATCAAATATCTAAACCTAAAATTATTGGGGATCAGAAATTAAAATATAAATTAGAAATCTCCTCTCAATCCACGGTATCTCATAAGCCATTATCGAACGAAAAAAACAATTGAGCTCTTAAACCAAATTTGGTATTTGACTTCTTGTGCAGGATAGGAGAAGAAATTAAGGATCTTTTTCGCATGTACTTTCATACAATTCATTTTTGGATAGCTTTACAGGATTTGCTCGCGGGAACTCTGCAAAAGGAAAGGCGATTTAAAACTAGTTTTAGTTTTAAGCTACAATAAGGTATTTTAAAAATATTCTTTCCTCAACCCTACTACTTTAATTAAAAAAAAAAAAAAAAGATTTCTTAAAACACTTTTTTTTTTTGCTGTGTTAGCCTCCCTTTCCGCCACTTAGGGTCATTGAAAGGAGGGGCTATCTAAAGGTTGCCATCCCATTTTAAACACCCATGGCTCAGGACAAGCTTCTATTTATAAATAAAAGATTGACCTGGGCGGGATTTGAACCCGCGGCGTCAGGATTGCGAGACCCGTACGGATCCCCTGAGCTAGCCTGGCGCCCCTATGTTTGTTTTATACTAAAAATTAGATGCTTGAATGTTCATATGAATTAGTAGGTGCCTTCATTTTCTCTCTCCCTCTTTCCACCCTCTTTCTTCCTCATCCTATCTCACTCCCCGCCCTCTCTGTCTCTCCCATTCCCTCATTCTCTTCATTTTGTTACTATTTCAACCCTCAAGAGCAACAACTCGATTATATTGCACAAATTAAGTTTGCCCCTCGTTGTTGCTTGCTAACCTTTCTTCCGTCTACTTCTCTTCTGTCCCCATCCCCTAATCTTTCGTGTACCTCAATACCGCTCTTACTCACTCTTTCTGCTTTTTTTTTTTCTTACTTATAGATCATAACCTTGTTCCGTTCTTAATGAAGCTTATTATGACGTAACTAGTTTCATCTCTTCCAATTTTTTCTCTACTTATTATTTTTGTACCCTGTCACGTCATTATTTAGGTATTTTATATAATAATCTATACCTTTATTATTTTACCACATAACTTGTTAATATTTAATACCTATGAAATCTATCCACCTTTAGAATTCTTAGTCTTCTTGTAAAGTTCTCGTAAATACCTCGGCGGAAGATGTATTTAGATAAGTTTTCTTGGTGAATTTTATGGCTTCCTTTTTTAAATTTCATCGTTCAAGAACAGTATAAATGAAGCGAATATTTTAGTTTTATCTACAGGGCACAATTTTCCGTATTTTTTCTACTAAAATTCGGCAGGCAACGTTTAAATGCAAAACAAAAGCGATGCTCGTTTTTGAACAAAAACGATTGAATAGGAATCATACCATCGTGAATAACATGATTTTCTTTAGGGAAATTTAGTAAAATCACTAGATATGGTTCGTTAACGGTAAGCTTAAACACGATTCGTGGCCTTCCATTTGACGTAAATTATTATTAATTACTAAGCAATAAATATTAACTCATTGATAATAATAAAACATCAGAAATCTTGACCTTTTCAGGTATCCGATGTTTCATGAGAGACGAACTCAGATAAAAGTTAATGATTTGTTTGATATTAAAAGCAGGAGAAAGTAATGGTTTTTTCTATTCTCATTTTTTTCCCTTTTCTTTACAAAAGAATAAAATATGTTATAAGAAATTTAGAAAAGAAAAAAAAATCCAATATATACGAAAAATCATCAATTTTTTTTTTTTTTTCTACAAATGTCTGAAAAGATTGTCTCATCAGACAAGTGTATTTTAAAACTCTATGAACTCTTGGTGGTGGGTTATGGGTGGTGGTGGAAGTGGCTGAAGAAAATGGAATCTAGCGGCCAGAGACAAAAGGAGCGGATAAAGTGGTAGAGGTGATCCATCAAAGGAAGAATTAAAATATAAATAGGTTAGAGCCCCCTATTGTAAGTGACCGAGGTCACTGACTACTGATGCGCCCGCGCTGAATAAAGATACAACAGACCTTGGGAATTAACAGTTCTGTCTTCTTTCACCCCATTTACATCCATGGATCCCTTATTTATTTGTATGCAGCTTCTCCAATGAGCAGCCAGACAATGACGACTATTATTTATCCATTACGATGGTCGATCAGGTTCAGCCAGGTGGTTTTAGGGGATAATGTCTGGATAATGTTCACCACCCCTCTGCTGAGACCAACTTTATTCTGTTGTTTATATCAAGTAGTTTGTATGATATATAAATTCAATAATGAATTAATCTTAGATGATTTTAGTTGGGGTTCGGTCAAGGTAGATCAAAAAACACAAATTTTAAAAAATGTATTTTTTAATAAAGGATTATCTGCCAACGTTTCGGCTTACATTGTAAGCCATCTTCAGGGCTGTAGAAATACAATGTCATGAGAAAACAATCACAATTGAAATTAATATAATAGAGAATTGCAATAAAATTATGTGATATCAAGAGTATGAATGTAGAAAGCTGTAAGACAATTTAAAACGATTTTGAAAAAAAAAAAATTTGAAAAAATATGCAAACAACAACTTATTAACAAAGAAAATATTGAATAATATTAAAGCAGTAATTTTCCACACCTACCTATCCTGAAGAATAATATCTAAGAATCATCTAAGAATAATATCTACGGTTAACAAACTCTCCTTTTGAATAATTATGAATTATGATTCTTTTGTATTCTACTTGCTTTCATTCTATGCTGACTCATTTCTAAACATACACTGTATATATATCGACTAAGACAATCCACACTGGAACTAAGTTTATCTCCAATAAAGTCTAGAATAATTATTATTCAGTTTGTAGTGTTTTACTTAATTTCGAGTGTCATTCCATAGCTTGACCTTATTTCACCAACCTAAAACTAACAAGAGTGTAATTGATGAGGGAGGTTTATGGTCACATCACACAGTGCAGAGTTAAACTGAGCTCTCAACAACTCAGTTGAACTGTATTACTCTAAAGGAGAAGAAACATCCTTCAAATATAAATACATTTTATTGTGGATGAACCTACCCACATATCTAACTCTAATACTAATTATTTTAAAACTTTTAGCTTATTAGTCAAATGAAAAAGTTATAAGAAAGAGTATGTTTTATTGTGATAGTTTCTTAAGACTTAACTTTATTATAAATGGCTATGATTATATGATATTAAGCATTTTAATTAAATCCTGAAAGCATTTTTAGCGTTTTTTTAATTTACTACACTATTAATAGTGAATACACTTTCGATTTCGTTGAAGTTTTCAATGCAGACAGTGTGTCAGAAGACGAAGTACTCCAGTGTAGTGGAGGAAGCAGCTTGCTCTCTCAGATGAGTCCCTTGTGTTCTAGACGAGCTTGTAACGGCTGACTAATGTCCCCGTTAAACTAATCCCTTGATTATTAGCATATTAATCATTAGAGATATTGCTAAGGTGATGTGTATACTCTCGCCTTGTTGACATGCAGCCCTCCCTGGAATTGCCATTACCTGGATTCCAGACAGCTTGATATGGACTGACCGTAGAGCGCTTCTGCATATAACTGATAACGTAATAACCCTGAGGCTCTCTAAGCTAAATAGTTATTCTCAGAATACCCAAAATCGGGGAAAACATTACTTTTTATCCTATGCAACGCCTCATTTTTGCTGATTTCTTTCTAAACATACTAACATATGTATATATATACTAAGACAAACTCTTATCCAGTTTATTTTCTAGAACAAGTGAAACCCCATTCGCGGCCACTGCCTCATCAATTACTGTTCTGCTTCCTTCTGCATTTCTCTATTGTGCTGCTATGGTTGCTTCCGAAGCATACACTCAGATTACTTACGGTTACAGTGTGGAGTGCGGACTTTTGCTAGTACTCAATGTGCTGTTATTCTGTCTGGATCGCCTTCACTAAAACTCATTTCTCCGCTAGTAATCTTCGTTTTGACAATGATCCTTTCACGTAGATTTGATATAATTTGAATAACACCAATACTCATGTCTGAAGGTTGTATATTGAAGACAAACTGAGAATTATCAATCATTTACTGGATAACTTCTTTCTTTACCTTTAACCAAATCCATAGCCGGTACAAATCCAAGCCTATACATCCTGTCTCTTGTACAGTACAATTATGTAAATACAATATAGATATCTATGTCATTGTTTCGATGGATCCTCGTTAAGTTAAGGGTAGTTAAGGGATAGTTTAGATAAGTTAAGGATAATTAAGTCAAGTTAAGAGATAGCTGAGTTAATGGATATTTAAGTTAAATTTTAGTGAAAGAAGCACTTCCCCATCCGTCTAAGCTTATAATTTTGCTGCGCCCCAAACTAAGTCTAAATTACTAATCTAAATCTAAAGTTCTATTCCTTTGCGAGTTTATTTTGGAATTCAGCTTGAGGCCTTTATATCCTCTGTATGACTAAAAATTACTTGATTGGATTGAATATGATGTTATTCCACCGCCCCTTCTATTGGAAAAAATTTCGTGTGTGATAGGTTCAGTAAGAGATGTAGTCTTCCTGTTTTATTTTTTTTTATTTTTTATTTTTTACGCTTTATAACAATCGGTTTCTTTGCTATTGCAACAAATAACAGTTATTTTTAATTACATTATGTACTTAGCCTGAAGGTGCAGTAATAGCTAGTAATAGGTTGCTGTATAGTTTTAGTAGGAAACCTACATATTTTACTGAGTCTATAAAGTTCCTAAACTGCAATTCCCACTACAAAAAAAAGTGTTTTTGGAAAGATTCCGCCCCAATAAATTTTCTTAGCAATTTAAAGAAAGAGAGGGTCTCTCAGAAAAATTGGCTTTCTTAAATGGAAGATGTGAGAAAATTGCCTGCTTGTTTTTGATATAAGCTTTAAAGACTTATTACAAGTCAGCTTAGGCGAAGAAGACTGTTTTCATTTCCCTTTCTTTATTATCTCTCTCTCCTCTCATATCGTCTCCAGTCACCCCTTAAGAACTCCACCGACAGAGTTCACTTCTGTTTAGGAAAGCCCGCACAAAGAACGACGGGAAAAGGGGAGGAGAATGCCTGTGTCGAGGCGCGCACTGCTTTCATTGCCCTCAATGTTTGTATGCGTATTTGGTTCTCCGTGTATGTGTGGGGGCATGTTTGTGTGTATGTATTGGATAAATGTGGGTAAGAGTGGAAACACCTCGGGGCCCCCCGAGTGAGCAAAGTAAAAGCAGAGGGGGGGTGCTTTCGTGCTGTTGACAATGGTATGAAGAAGGCCGGCCGGAATCAAATTACCTGAGGGAAGAGGGTTCCCTTTTCGTCGGCACACCTCTTGCAAAGCCGCAACTATGCGGGGAGTCCCCCCCCCCACTCTCAGCCGACCTGGAATAAGCCAGCCGGTCTTCCCGGAGGTCGGCGAATTCTGCTACCATCTTTAGAGAGCCCAGCTTTTTGTCTGACTTCACTACCCTAGTTGGGCATTCTCAAGTCGCCTGCTCTTTTAAATTCTTTTCAAAGCTTCATGAAACAAGATGAACCAGAAAAAATATTTTTTCGCTTGATTATACTCTTTATACGTGAGTAACGTTGGACTCCTTTAATGTGGATCTCATGGGATGTCCATTCCCTTAGCAAATACCTTAGTGAGATGAGTGAGCTTTGCTCCTGTTGCAAGCCAGAGGATTTTGTTCCATTGTTTACAATAACATCCACTTACATCTTTAAGTTGTACATATGGGCTACACTTCCCAAAAGTATTTTCATGTTTTACCGAATTTCAATAAACTGTAATTGTTTATTTTTTTCTTATGACAGACTTTCTTTAAAATTTGTTTTCTTGAAATTGTTTTTAAAAAAAATACATAATATTTCTCTTTTTGTGAACTCGCTCTAATGTTTTTAAGAAGATATATATAAATATGTTGTCTTTTTTAAATATAAGTTAATCACAAAAGCTTATCATTCTACAATAATCATTCACTCCCAAGTTTATAATAAAGAACTTTAAATTTCTACTAGTAAAATTTTTGGACAGCTCAGTCAGTTATTTTTTAAATTGATTGTTATTATTTTA
>KZ809206.1:11370-26210 GCA_000696205.2 Oncopeltus fasciatus | reverse complement strand
TGGATCTCCTGCTATCCGGGCCGGTGTGCTAAGCCTTTACACCAAAAGGATATGCTTAGCACACCGGCCCGGATAGCAGGAGATCCAGGTTCGATTCCTGGCGAGGACAGGTAGATTTCTTTATTCTGTTCCCTCTCATTAATTGTTTAAAATTTACGTGGGATAAAAAACCACAACCAAATAAAATATTTCTAAATAGCATTGTGTGGCGGTATGGTGGGTGGGCTAGCCTTGCACAAGTAAGTTGTCTGAGTAAGGTGGGCGAGCCTTGCAGATGTAAGTTGTCTGAGTAAATTTACAGAATGATCTCTTCTAAGAGCGGTCTCTTCTTTGGTATTTTATCTGTAATTGTGTCCCCTCCTCCCCCTGGCCCTCTGATAAAAGGAGGGAGAGAAAGTGGGATTTATTTATCGGAGACTTCCTTTTATCATCTGCCGGGGGGTGAACTGCGGTAGCCCCCCTTCATAGGCGGTCTTCTTCAAAGGATTCCTGCTCTTTCTATTTTTCGAACCAATTTAATCATAACCCCTTCTCTCTTCCCCTCGTTTCACAATCTAATCTCTTTCTATATGATTTTATTTTATCCTAGATGTAATTATTCTTCCGTCCTTCTCTACGGCGTCTCCGACTTGTTTATTCTACATTCAATATAGTGGCCGGAAAGAACTCTTAAAGATGTAGTTTTTTATATATATCCTTACAAGTATAATATGACGTTTCAAATTTTTCACGTTCGAATACTTTTCAACATTTCAAGAATATTCTCTTCTTTAATTTGTGCTGTTTGACAATAAGGGTTTTCAAATAATATCCATTGCTTCGCACTTGGTGTATATTTTTCTCAAATTGCTGAGCGCTTTCAGAATCAGCGATTCCATCTTCGGAGCTCAGTCACCTTTATAAGGAGTGCTCTTGCCTTGCCAGCTTTAGTTGTACTCTAGTGCTTATTGTATTTACCAAGGCTGTCAAGGCAGGAGTACTCATTATACTTATTATAAGACTAAGCTCCGAAGATGGAATCATTGATTCTGAAAGCGCTCAGCAATCAGAGAAAACTATATGCAAAGTTGATATTATTTGATAACCCTAATAATCTCTTTTTTTTATGTATCTTGTAATTGTTATGATACATTCACATTCAGAATTATTGGATTGTGACATCAAACGATTTTTTTTTAGATTGGACCCAGCTATGCGGCTTCTCTTTAATTATTTTATGTTGGTATAGTGGAAGTTAGTTGACCATTTTTTAACATTCGTTATAATGAGGTATAGATTTTTACTTGAATTTATATTAACTAAGTAATACTTTCTAATTTTACGTAGAAAAAATTGACTTAATCTAGCAAAAAATATTTAGGGTATTCATTAATCGTGCTAAATAATTTCTTCTTTGTATTCTCCGACTGTGTTTTTCCGTAAATATATACTGATATATATGGTTACCTGCGTTTAACACATTTGATGTAGGGTGCGTGTTTTTTTTTACGCTCCATCGAATTGTAGAAAAAAGGAGAGATTGTTGACCGTAGATATTATTCTTAGATGATTTTAGTTGGTGTTCGGTCAAAGTAGATCCAAAAAACACAAATTTTAAAATGTATTTTTTTAAATTTGTGTTTTTTGGATCTACCTTGACCGAACCCCAACTAAAATCATCTAAGCATCGAAATGTAGCTTCCTTTAAGCGGTGAAGTCTTTCCATCAATTCACACTCGCTCCTAAATTTATTAAAATTTTAGCTGAAGCTTTTGCTTTTACACTAATTCCAAGCGTAAATATATTCAAGCGTATTCATATTAATAATTATATTAATATTGAACCTTTTCGTAGGCTTCATTTTATCCGTGTTGAAATTGAGTTTGTATTCAGTTTTAATTTATTTAAAAAAATAATTTTTTTAATAATTATTAATATTGGTTATATTAATGTTCTTTAATTATTTATTATTTTATTTTAACAGGATTATTTGAATCTCCATTCTGTTACTTAGGGTCATAAGAATTTCTTACCGTGAGTGTGAGATTAATCTTTTAGTTTGAGAGTGAAGAGTGACTGGCTAGAATTCCGGAGATTAGGAGTCCATTAAGTTTTAATTATCCCCTTTCGCTAGGGAAAGGGCGAACCTAATCCTCCTTTTTAAAGCCCCATCCCTGGGAAGTCGGTAGTAGAGGAAGCGGACACTCTCTTTGTGTACACTGGAGCTGTTCCAGGAAAGAACCGCTCTTATGGAACCCGAGTCCTCACTGAACTGCTCTCTCATAGTGTCCTTTTACTCTGTCAAACACCGCATCGTCACTGTTTTTTTTTTCTCTCTTTATTTCACTTTCTCTCTCTCTCTCTCTCTCTCTCTCTCTCTCTCTCTCTCTCTCTCTCTCTCTCTCGCTAGCTCGCTCTCTCTCCTCTCTCTAAGTTTTTACATGCGACTCTACTGAAATACATTTGTAAATACACATCTCTTACTAGCCAATATCCAAAAGCAAAATCACTACAGAATAATTCTCATTACTTATTTTGCTTCGGGTATTTAAGCAATACTCCTTTAAACTGTAATCAATTTAGATTCTTGGCATAAAGTCACATAAAATGTTTTATCGATATGTATATTTTTTATTTATTTCTTTAACTCTTTACTGTTAGCCTCCCTTTCAACCACTTAGGGTCATGGTGGGAGGGGCTATCTACAGGTTGCCATCCCATTCTAAACATTCTTGCTAAATATCTATGGCTCAGGACAACTTTTATTTTTCGATAATTTGAACCCGCAGTATCAGGATTACAAGACCCGAACGGATCACCTAAGCTATCTTAGAGACCCACTTAATAAGATTCAGATATTTTTAATTGTTGTACATTGAGAATTGTAAATAAATAATTAATCATCTTGGATTGAGTATTATTTATCAGGCAAGAATTTTTATTCCATGGAAGTCATGGAAATGTGAACTTAGGGACAGGACAACCTCTCTTATCTTCATGATAGCCCTGAAGATGGCTTGCAATGTAAGCCGAAACGTTGGCAGATAATCCTTCATTAAATAAATACTTTTTTTTTTAAATTTGTGTTTTTTGGATCTACCTTGACCGAACCCCAACTAAAATCATCTAAGAATAATATCTACGGTCAACAAACACTCCTTTTGAAGCACACTTACGTTCACATACATAACACGTAACTCGCAAAATGATGTAATTAAATTAATATGATAATAAATTCAATTATTTGGTGTAAAAACCGCTGTTTTTTATTTATTTACGTGTTCTTACTGGTTTTTATAAATAGCTTACCTGAATATATCAGTTAAATTGATATATTTTCTTTATTTGATTCTTTTTTTTTTTTTAAGTTTCTGTGTCATTTAGTATCCGTTGATACTCATTATGTATTAAAAAGCTCCTCGATTGAATAATTCTCGCTCGGTTATACATCCATGGATATTAAAATTGTATAACTGTCAAAATTTATTTCAGGTGTTGTAAATCAAAGGGAGAAAGCTGGTAGGAGGAGGTATGAATAGGAAGATCCTGGAAAGTTTATAATATGAAGGGAGCGGTGTCAGACTGTAAATCGATTCTTTGTAAAGAAAGACTCCCCATATATATCTTTCGTTAAGGGGTAGCTGGGAGCCATATTGAAGGGCCGCCTATATTTTCCCGGTTTTTTTGGGGAATATGTTAATTTCTTTCCCGCCCCCCGCCACGCCATCTTACCGCGACTAAGCGTAGTACTAAGTTTTCCTTCGCTAGAATCTAACATGTCACATGTCAACCCTTTCCCTCCTCCCCCTCCCTTTGAAATTTACTTGTCTGAGCAAATTCAAGCAGCTTCTGGTACTGCAGTTTTACAAAATGTGTAAAACTTCCCAAGAGATATATGTAGCTTAAATTCTCTATAAGTATAACTATTTGCTACCAACACTTTAAGCTATTTTCCCGTAGCTTGATCACGTAATACTCACTCAGTTCGGAGTATTGAGAGTGACTCAAATAAATAACACCTTGATAAGTTGACACTAACAGTGCTTATTTCTGCCCATTTCGAATTGTTTTATTATTTATTTTAAAGCTACTTCTCGAATAAATTATTTTATTTTAAGCTATTATTATTTCGCTAAAATTTGTACAAATATGACGAATGGTGTAATCTTGCAACATTCTCTCAAATTAAAAATGGGTGTGTTTGTTTGTGTATATTTTTATCTATATGGGTTTTAGTGGCCTCAATATTTATAAAAATGTCCGTCACACAGGAGTTTCTTAATCTAAGTTGATTTCCCAAATTTCATTAAAGATGTATGCAATAAGAGTAAATGTGGAAATTTAATTTATAACTATAAGCATAAAAGGTAAGACCACTGATACCGGCCGTGAAGAGATTGAGTTGCGCCCACCAATCGTAGTATTTATGTTCAATTACATTTTACTCCTCTTTTGTTTTATGTATTTTTTTTTCATAATGCTAATAATAACGAAGATATTAAGATTTTATATGATGTTCTCCCTTTAAATCTCTACCCCTAAACATCAGCCATTAAGGACTCATCCAACGGTTTACAAAAACTTGCTTAAATGCCGAATTCGGTTTTATAATTTCAAAATTGTTGACGCTAGAGCGCTAACTGACTCACATAAAATAAAAACGGAGGCTTCTGCAATGTATGCAAAGTGGATAGCTTGATTTTTTATGGGAAATCTGCTAATAGTGAAACTATATTAGAAATTTAAGATTCCTTAATGGCTGAACGTGGTTGAGAGGGGGAGGAGAGGAAATATTTTTCTATAAAAATATATTAAAGAAGAAAATAATTAAAAATAGTATTAAGGAGCTAAATACGGCTTCCTCACTCTTCTCTCCAGAGACATATGGACTCGGAATTTGCAATTAATCTGATTCATGTCACTTTCATTTGAATGACTGAAAATAAATGCTTCATATTATTTTTCTGATATAGAATAGACCTATTTCATTATTTTTAAAATAAACTAAGATTGTGGTATAAATAATAATAACGGTAATTGTTTAAAAAAAAGTATTAATCAGAAAATAATTTTGTTGTTGCTTGTTAATTTTTATTTTTTAAATCTTAAATATCATCATTATTATTTGTGTGTTAGAAATATATAGGACAAAATAGGTGTAGAATGTTATTTTATTACTTTTACATTCCATCATATATATATATAAAACGAAATCCATAATGTGAAATGTGAAAGATAAATACAAATATAGTTTGGAGTGTTCAGCTTAAGAATTAAATTAAGGATAACTATGGATGAGAATCTCACTAATAACATTAAAGAGATTATTGAACTAAATTCAATTTTTTATTAATCAATACATTTGCAGTTGGGTTTACTAAAAATTTTAAATGTATTTATTACTCGTAGTAATTACAATGTATGAGAATTTTCTTCATTTTTGCTCTTCTTGATTGAAAAAAGTTTTTATTATTCTTTTTATTTCTTATGCTGATAATTTTCATTAATTGCCTTTCATTTATTTATTTTTTAATACTACTACTACTACTACTACTACTATTTTATTGAATATCTCTCGTGTAAACTAAGTAAATACTGTAAATAATGCTTGTTTCTTTCATAAAGTCTAGTTTGTTATATTAAATGTTAATTCCCTTATCCTAGGATTTGTTTCTCCCACTTTTACACCCTAAAATTGCAGCAGACTGACCATACTCTGGTGACAAATCAACCTGACCGCCGAAGCTTAGATAATTTCTCTATATTTAGAAATAATTAGTCTTGTTGAAAATGCTCCACCCTATTGTTGCTTTTGTAAGTGTAAACTGGAGGGGTGCCTCAGAGAAAGAAGCGGCAAGTATGAAGTTCCCTTATTTTGTCCAAGAAGTATTTAAAGTGAGTTTGAGAAGTTCAAGTGAAATAGCAGAACTAGGTCAGGAATGCAAAAGTCATAGAAAACTCGGCAAACTTACTCAACTCAACAATTCAGTCTCCCAATACAATCTATTTTCCAACTTTTCTTTTAAGGGTACATTGCACTTCTTTTCTTCATTTGTCTTATAATGAATAAATTTCATCGCTAGTTTTTTCTTTACTCATTTCTTGAAAGTTTTGTGTATTGAATATATTAACTGAGTAAATAAATTGGTTCTCTATGCCTCGAATAATTTAGACTAGAATGCCACTTTTACCTCTTAAGATGGTTTCATTCAAACCAATTTTTTTGCTAGTGAAGTTGAAACACTGGAACCACTTAACATTACTGCTCGAAAATGAACTTTCTCTCCAATTTTTTTTTTTTTTTTGTTTCAATCCAAAGATAAACCTTTTTCTCAGAGTCTAATAGATTATTGAATATATAGATTATGTTCAGTTGTTATCAGTTTTTATTATTTATTAATGGTATTTTGATAGTTTTGTTTTATAATTTATGCTAATATTTTAACTTGCCTGCCAATAGTAGGATATTCACCACAAATTGGATTTACGTTTTGTGGTTTTGGACTTCGATTAAGCATGATTTGCACATGTATGAGCACATCCTTGGAGGAATTGTCCCTGATCTCTTTTAAATCCTAGTATATTTATCGAGGTCCTTTCCAAATGCGGACAAGTAGCTTAGAGTCTAAGGCAATTTCTAGTTTTTTGATTTGATAAGTAACCTAAATTTATCCTCCCTTTTCTTTGATGTTCATACGTGGCCTGCGTTGTCTTTAAGAATATGAAAATTCTGTAACTTAATTTAATAAATAATAGATTTTGGCAACAGTAACAGATAATAAACATTTGTGGAGGTTACCTCATAATGTTTACTTAACCTTATTCTACATATATGAAATGCAAATACAATTTGTTTAAGTTTATTTTCTTTCTTTTATTATTTTTTTTCTATTGTAATTTCTCTTTGTCATCCAATTACAAGATGTTAATGACAGAATGTAATAAATAAAGATTTATTAATTTAAAAAAAGACAATTTGTTTATGATTACTTTTACGTCAGAAATGACAGAAGCTCATTTTTGTTAAGCAGTGTAGTTGTTATTTTTATTAAAACTTAAAATGTGCTATTTTTTTAATCTCCTCAAATTTTGTGGTAATTTTTTAAGGAATATTACTTATTAGGCAAATATTTTTCTTCAGAACCAAAGTTTTTAATACACTTTTTATCCTTTTGGCGTAATCTCACAGAAATATGTTATTGATGGTTTACTTGTAGATGTGAAATATATCGAAAGTGGTTTCCACTTAAGTGGTTTCTAGCTCAGATAGAAACCTTCAGTGCTCCAAGATATTTGTAATTGTGATGACTTGAGAATTGTGAATAGATAATTAATCATCTAGGATTATGTTTTTCTCCGTCATTCATGACCATTGGGAACAGCCTACTCTTAGGTTTCCTACTTCTACTACATCTTTCCAAACTCCAAAGCTGCTGTGTATGCCTGGTGTTGGTTTTGAGTTTTAAGCAGTCTGCTGGAACGAGCATTATTTGAGTNGGAGATTTCTCCACCCAACACCATTGCCCTGATGATGGCTTACTAGCTAAGCCGAAACGTTGGCACAAATAAAAATATTACTCCAAATTGTGGTGTATATTTTTTTCTTCCTGGCCGAAACCCCGACCATTCTCACACGACCATCTAGGATTATGTTTTTCTCCGTCATTCATGACCATTGGGAACAGCCTACTCTTAGGTTTCCTACTTCTACTACATCTTTCCTAACTCCAAAGCTGCTGTGTATGCCTGGTGTTGGTTTTGAGTTTTAAGCAGTCTGCTGGAACGAGCATTATTTGAGTAAAAACAGTTTCCTTTGAGTGTAAGCTCCTAACTCCTTATGAAAGCACTCAGGCACTTGGAGTGTTTAGCTGTCCCTCGCTTGACTTTACTTTTTAGACTTGAATGGTTTGTCTTAGGTGTAGACAGTAGGTCTGCCATCTTTACCGACCCCCTCCTATTTATGTGCTATATTCATTCTTATCAAAGTTTATCCCAAGAACTATAAGTAAATTTTCACTTTTCATTATTCTAATAATTCTCTTAACTACACTATTTTAAACTAAAATATCCAATTGCAAAAATGACTCAGAAACTGTTATAATCGTAGAACTAAACATACTTTAAGAAGGAAGCCCAGAAAATAAAATATCTTATTTTGAATAAAGGAGACCTTTGTATTTAAATATTTTTGTAATGGCGTTTACACACTTATTTAATCTATAGCCTTAGCTGACAACATAAATAAGTATAATATTTGCAGATTCTCCAAGTATTATTAAAGACGGGTCTAAATAAGAATAAATTCAAATTCCAAGCCGGAGAGAACAATGATTCTCTGAAGCAAGGCAGGCATTTAAATCTTCCATGCATTTGTGAGCCGTCAGTGGCAACATTTGCGACTCCATAGCATGACTTATCCTCCTCTCCGTCCTCCCCCACTTCTTCTTTTCTACGCATTTCCTTTTCAGCCAATCAATTTGAGCATGAACTACCCCTTTGGGCGAATCCCTAACCCCCGAATTGAATAGTCCTCGCGAACAGGTTTGTCAAGGGTGTGGGAACTAGCTATTGTGTGCCCGTCCTCGTACTCGCGCGGCTTTCACGGCATTGGGGGTAATACCTGCGGTACTGCTGCCAGACCACCAGGATTACCTCTCCGTCCATATTATCCACTGCAGATAGCGCTCCCCGTCTATAATCCCAAGTGTGTTTACTCACTCTTATCCGACTGAATGAAAGCTCTACAAATATTTATTGTTGTTTATATTGTTCTTGCTCTGATGTGGGCTTAACCTTAAAAAAAAGTAGAGGGGCTGTATTGTTTGAAATTTCCAATTTATTGGATTTTATTAATTCTTTTTTTTCTCATTGAAGTTTATTCCCAGGTTTTATTGGCACCAGTAGGTTATGCAAGTTGAAATTAAAAAAAAAAAAAAAATCATACCATTAATTTTATCTTTGGGCTAAAATATAAACACTTCATAACCTAGACACCTCTAAACTCATTCATACTTCGAATTTTATAATGTAGTTCTGCTACCACTTTTTGTAAGCTATGATATATGTACGTGAAGTATAATTCATCTACATAACACTTTATTTTTTTTTTCGAATAAACTTTCAAGTCGATCTGAAAAATCAGTATCAGTAGACATTTTCTCTTGAAACTCGACGTTCTGTATAAAACAAGTTGGATCCGGAAAGTGAAAAGTAAAAGTAATTGGACACGACGGTCGGTCGGTCAATGTGTTTTTAATTAAAAATTTTTGTAATTTGTTCACCATATTTGGATAAATTACAAGTATGTATACTTATAAATGTAAAGAAGCCATATGTTTATATACTCCATCATTTTTAATATTCTGAAACATGAATTATCATAGCAATACTCCACATTTATTTTTTCATTTTTTTTTAATGTTATAAAATTACTTTCTATAACTATTTTGCCCTGTATTCCTCCCTTTCAACCACTTATGATCATGTAACAAGGGGCTATCTACACGTTACCATCCCATTCAAAACATCCATGGCTTAGGACTAGCTTTTATTCATCGTTAAAAGCTTGCCCAGGGTAGGATTTGAACCAGTAGCTAACGGATCCTATAACCCTATACAATTTTTGTCTTAACACTAATAATGATAAAGATATTAGGATTTAAAATTTTGATCTACCTCAATCCTCGACCGATTTTAGCCATTGACTCATTCAAGACCTCACTAAAAGAAACTTAAATACCTAGTTTGGTAACATTGGTTAAAAAACCAATTTATATAGAAATGTTTATTTATTACGTTCTGTTAATTTAAAAAAGGGGGAAAAAAAATTAAATTAAATGTTCAAAAGCGTACAGATATGTGTTCGATATATATATAATACATAAACATAAATTTTAATATCTTAAAGTTTTTAAAAGTCGTCATGATACCAACTTGTACATTTCCCAACGAGAAGTTTTCTGAGATGTAAAACTTCGTGAACAACTTAAAAAAAAAATAAAAAAATAACAAATGTCATCTTACTACCAACTTTGTCCATACAGAACACTTTTAACAGCTCTTACACTTAACAAAACCACAGTTAATGACCTAAAAATAAAAAAAAATGAATAAATAACAGTAAAGACTAAAAATCCTAAAATAAACTGCCACAAAAGGCTGAGCTTTTTTTTTCTTTTTTCTTTTTACCTCAAATGGATGTCATAACTTAGAGCATTGAAATACATACTTGGGTTGTATTAAAACTCTAATTTACGAAATTCATAATAAAAAAAAAATTATTATTTTTGTATTTATTTTTCTTATTAAGAATTAGTAAAAACTATTCTAATACCTGAGAAACAAAGAAAATATGACTAAGCTAAATTATGTGATCTAATATTTCAAAACTCCTGTGACATAGATGGACAAAGCAAACATAATTTAAATTTTAAGACTAGCCCACACACTCAACATGTTTGCTCAAGTTATATGTCAATTTTTTTAAGGCTCACNAATTAAAAAAAAAAAAAAAAAAAAAAAAACCTGAGAAAAGAAAAAAAAAATGGGTTCAGGTAGGCTGGGAAAAAGATTAAGGAGAGTGGTGGGGTAGGTTTTTGCTGGGTGGGCCATATACCATTGAGAGAAGGTGTCCCGCCCTAAGCCGAGGCTGGCTTCGTCCTTTCTTTAGTGAATCACCTCGGAGAGCATTCTTATCGCTGGGTCTCTATCTGCCCTCTCTCGATCCTGACACCTGTTTCTTCAACGCCGCTTTAACTTTTGAGGAGACACTGACCTCCTGGGGTGAGTCTTCACGGGAGTTTTTCCCCCCTCAGGTATTTCACTTTGTCATTTAGTTTGCAAAAGAACTATCTCCTCTGTTCATTCACAAAGTCCTTAGTAGTTCGCTCCAGATTAGCCCCCAGTTCTCCGGCAAGGTTCCCCTCCATTCCTGAGCCCTAAGCTTGTCCACCTGCCATGGCCACTCTGCCCCTACTCTGGTAAATCTCCCTTAATGGTTACCCTGCAAGTTCAGATTCTGTCCGATATGTGTTCCTCCAGACCGCCTATGAGTCTCCACAAACTGCTCTGTCCGTCATCTTGCTTTCCATACCGGTTCTGTATTGAGTTTTACCTTAATTATAGTAGAAAATTAGTTAGGGTTCGGTCAAGGTTGATTAAAAAAAATATTACAATTTTTCTGCCCTTTTCTTCATTATTTGGCAGGCATATAATAAAAAAATACATTTTTTTAATTGTGGTTTTTTTTTTTGGTTTTTTTTTTTATGAATCTTGACCGAACCACAATTAATTATTCTCTACAAGTAATCTCTGGTTAAAAAATTTCTGTTTGGTTTTTACCTTCACTATTCAATAAGGTCTAGTTTTGAACCTCTCTGAAATGCATCTCTTCATTTTGCAAAATTCCTTTTGACTCTTTTTAAAAAAACTGTTTCAGAATCATTAAAAAATACTCCCAAGATGAGTGCGAAATATCCTCTTCTTTTTAAATATCGCCTTACTTTTAATCATGCCCATTCTTTTTTTTTTTTTTTTTTTCAAAGCAAAGCCAAACTTATTCGTGTAACCTTATCCTAATTTGGAATGATCTTTGATGAGAATGAATTTTAATATGACTATTTCCTACATCATAGGAAGCCATATCAGTTACTTGGGTAAGTCAAACGGAGCAAGGGCGTAATTACACCGATGTTAATCGCCCTATTACCTGATCCTGCTCAACCTGATTCGAACTCGAACATTAACCAGGAAATAAATGTTCCCCGGAGTTCTATCAGACTTCGAATTACTTCCTTATAGAGACTGAGCATCATCAGGGTATCCTTATCATTTAATTCGTCAGACCATCAGGTATTATAACATGAGCTTTTGTTATTAAAAAAGCTATTGACAACTTAATCATATAAATATGAGTGTGCGTGTGCGTGTGTGTGTGNTGAATGTTCCTAAAATCGTTCATAGATCTTGTTGAAGAAATATAAAAACATATTAATAACATATTAATAACAATAGTAAAATATTAATAACTATTCATAGATCATGCACACGCACACTTATGCAAAAAAGCTTAATACAGAATATGACTTCATTATTTTAAAAATTTTAGATCTCATACTGGACCTATTCAATCAGGTCACCTAATAGCACATCCTACTGCAATCTCTATTCCTGGATTCATGGAGTGGCAGGGCTGGTTCAGTGACCAGGTCCCAGAGCCCTTTATGAGCATAATAGCCACTCCTCTGCAGATCTCCCTATCTAACACTAGCTCCTCCAGGGATTATAATCAATAAAACTGAGTAGTTTGAATTAAACTACTCACTTTTATTGAAATCTATCCAGAGACCTAATTCCTTTTTTAGATCCTTAACCATATTGAGCAGGATTTACTTGGTAAGGGGAAATACCACCTGATGGTATGGAAAATAAAAGCGATGCCAGCTTATCGATAACAACCCTCCTCTGTATTTACTGCTTGTTTCATGAAATTCTTAAACAAGTTGGAAATAAGCTACAATCCTATTTTAATTCTTTTGTAGCTTAAAACAAACAGTGGGAAAAGGTGTTAACCAATTTTCACAAAAGTAATTTTCCTGGTACAACTGCTTAGCAGTTTCAATAAGATGGGGTGAATTCTAGAGAATACTAGTCCTTTACCGGGCTACTCTCATAAGCTTAAAAATCAGGAAAACCTAGTGGATTCTCTCATTAAAAAAAGAACCAAAAAGTGGATTAAGGGAAAGGTGCAGGGCAAAAGTTATGATATTTAAGACAGGTTTATCTGGTCAGTATTCCCAACCTAGGATATATTTCCGAGAGGGTGGGGAATATGTAATATAAAACTAATTCAAACAAGATGTGTGTGTGTATGTGTAAGAGTAAAAAATTATATTAAGTAAATTTATTAGGTCTTTAAATTTTGGAAAGTTACATACATAACAAAATAAAATAAAAACATCATGGAAACACTCAGCAGGTTATCATTCAAAAACTATCTACCTATTTAACTTAATGATTTAATGTAAATTCAAAAGAAGGTTCATTCTGTCATCATTTATTGTAATCAACGAGTTTTAAACAATTTTTTTTTTTCATTAAATCATCATACTTATTTATTGCAAGAATGTCAAGAAAAACATTTTGTAATTCGAATTCAGTATAAGAAAAAATAACAAATAAAGAAGTTACACATGATGAAAGAAAGTGATCAGTGACACAGGAGAGGTCCTGAGGCCATCTTCATTTGCAGTTGCAATTATTCTGTAATTGTTATACTTCTAACAAAAAACTTACTTTTATGTAATGCTACTTGTCATTTAAAATTAAAATGTTTTAATAGATTTGTGAGACATATATACACCCTTATATAATATATATATATATACACACACACACATATTAAAGATTGTACGGTAAGGGGCCAATTGAAGGATACCAGAAGTTTCCTTGCTTTTGAAAAGTGGATTAGGTTTACGCGGAAATAACTATTAGAATCTTCTAGGCCTGACTCTTCCACGAAGTCATAAAAGTAGCTCGCCAGCTGCGCCCCGAGTCAGTGGTAAGTTACTGTTACTCAGTGGCATATCCCTTATTAAATAGCGTTTCTCAGAGCGTCGGGCTGGTCGTAGCCTTTGTAGCGCCAAGGCTTCACGTTACAGTGAAGTGATGAGTGACAGCAATTACTGTTCTTTTGAGGCATCTTTGTAAATATTCACATTTTATTTATTTGTACATNGCATAATAGTTGCAAACATTTCAACATTTACGTACTATAAAATTTCATTTTTAATCAAAACCTCATTAAGCAAAATATTAATTTTTGAATAAAACGAAGGATTAGATAATAAAGTGTCATGACAAGATATAAGACGAATTCGGATTAAAGATAGGTTAAGCCTTTCAGACCTGGCATACACAAATGTACAAATAAAATATAAAAACTTTTTTTTTGTATTTATTTCGCTGCAAGTGCAATTGAGAACGCTTGTGTTCATATGTCCACATTATAAACTACAAAAATTCAGGTCTGGAAGGGTTAAATTGTTAAATTTTTAATACACTCGTTGTTCGTGGTTGTCAAAGGAAAGAGGGAAATACTTAAATCTTATAAAATGTAAGTTTGTTAAGCGCTAACATTCTGTTAGATTTTAAGAAAAGCATACAATAAGGAAATAATTTATGTACAATTTGGAATGATTTACGTCTAGTGCATGGCTCAGTTGCTTCAAAACACATTTTTCTGGTTGCCCATTTCAACTGGTGCCTCATTCGTACTTATATCTTTTATTTTTTAATTGTCATGAGTTGATACAACAGTCGGTACGTCGCGACTGATACAATTTCAGTTTTCTGCGATAGAAACTCTCTTGTAACATATTTAGTAATAAGGAGTACCTGTTAAACATTTTTAGCAATATCTTTAATGTTTTCTGTGTTAGAGTAAATGTCTCATATCATTAAAGTTGATACGGTCGATATGGAATATTTACTTAGGAGAAGATCTCAGCTATTCCTGAACTATATTGATGTTCTGTTGACTTAGAAATTGTGAAACAGAACTGTTGAAAGTGAAGTTTAAAAATTTGATAATCCTAACTATACAATTAAAACCTCAAATTTGAAATTTACACAATAATTGAAAAAAAGAAGACATTTTTTTTTTTATAAATATTAATTTCGTTGTGGTATACTATTCCAAGTAAATTTTAATCAATTATTAAGAGGGAAAATCTATCTGTTCCAGCCATTAATCATTATTTGAAGAGATTTTTATTTCTTTGAGAATTGGTTTATTTTTTATTTTTATACATCGTACTTTATAAAATTAAAAATTGGAGGTAGGTTATCCTCCTCTCCGTCCT
>KZ809205.1:68232-81613 GCA_000696205.2 Oncopeltus fasciatus | reverse complement strand
AATATTTTTTTAGGGCGTTGTTGGCCCTAAGCAAACATTAGTGTTGTATTAGCACACGATTTAAATAGAGCTTTTAACGAAATTTACGGCCTTCAAATAAAAATTCATGGAATACCTATCATAAAGTTTTTTCGCAGAATAATTTACATATGGTGTAGATATGGGGTCAATAAAAAAAGAAACATTAATGACCTAGTGGTTTGGATGCTATTAAAAAAAACAAAAATTAAGTTAAAAAAAACAATAAAAAAAACATGTATTTAAGGCGAATTGGAAATGAAAACTTGATTTTGCCACGCCCCTCCGCCCGCAGACCGAAAATCAGAAATCAGACTTCACAGTGTCACCCGCCTGAATATTCTAAGAATTCCCTGAAAATTTCATCAAAATCGGCCCAGCCGTTTTAAAGTCCATAAGTTACATACATACACACATCCTATTATATATATAGGTGGCCATTTTAAAAATCAGTCAATCCTATTTTAAGTTTTCTGTTTTATTATGACTTCAGGTCTCCTTACTACAACAAATCAAACCAATCAATGCACTCTGCAACTCCTGTGATTCAATCGCAATTATGGGATTTGGTTTTGACACGGAACACATCATGACTTGTTAAGAGTGAAACACATTTTCCGGAGTTTACAGGGAAACCCAGAAAGTCAATGAAACCTCCTAGATAGAAATTAAACCATTTCCAATGGATTATCTATTATTGACTAACGTCGGGAGGGATTTCAGAATAAGAGTGTAGGATTTGGAAATTTAACGNTTTGTTAAAATATTTTTTTTTAGGGCGTTGCTGGCCCTAAGCAAACATTAGAGTTGTATTATCACACGATTTAAATAGGGCTTTTAACGAATTTTACGGCCTTCAAATAAAAATTCATGGAATACCTATCATAAAGTTTTTTCAGAGAATAATTTACATATGGTGTAGATATGGGCTCAATCAAAAAAGAAACATTAATGACCCTAGTGGTTGGGATGCCAAAAAAAAAAAACAAATAAGAAAAAACATGTATTTAAGGCAAATTGAAAATGAAAATTTGATTTTGCCACGCCCCTCCGCCCGCAGGCCGAAAATCAAAACTCAGACTTCACAGTGTCACCCGCCTGAATATTCCGAGGATTCCTTGAAAATTTCATCAAAATCGGCCCAGCCGTTTTAAAGTCCATACGTTACATTCATTCACANGAAACCTCCTAGATAGAAATTAAACCATTTCCAATGGATTATCTATTATTGACTAACGTCGGGAGGGATTTCAGAATAAGAGTGTAGGATTTGGAAATTTAACGCAATTTAAAACTTAAAAAAAAAACTCCAAGAGGGTATCCTCAATATCAATAGAGATAGATACAACTAAAGGAGGTTACCTTTGATTTAGACTACTCTCATATATATATATAATACATATTATTTGGCGAAGGAAGTTTTCCCTTACCTCCTAAATTATATTTAAAAAGTTGTTAACTAATGTTTAAGATAAAGTTATGTGATATTTTTAATACAAGTTAATTATAATATTGTTTGCTATAGTTTCTTCTGTCTGAGCTATCCCAATACATAATACGAGTTTGAATTCTCTTGAAAATTCATGACGCCAGAATGNGTGTATGTTGTACATTATTATTATATTAGTACATATTTATTATATACTATGAGAGCACATTGCAAGATGCACGCTGTGCAGGATGTAATTTCTATATATAAAAGTTCTTATTTTTGACAGTTGAACATGATAGTGTCGATAATTTGTTTGTGAATGTCTAAAAAAAAAAAAAGGTAATTTATTTTTTGTACTGGGAGCGAAGTTACTTTTGATATATTTAAGTAAATACACCATCTTTTCAATTCATTGAGCTAAGTAGTTTCAGGATCTAGAACAAATTCCTTATATTATGAGGGGTGCAGTTCAAGAGGGCGTATGTGGCACGTGATGACATGATCCATCTTAGTTAAGCTGCCAAACCAATCAAGGACTAATTTAGCATATTTAATATATTCCTTACCCCACATTTTAAGTCTCAAATTGAAGATTGAAACAAAAAACCGACTGAAAACAAGAACAATTCTTCATTTTTATTTTTCTGAAGGCGGAATAGTTTTGTCTATCCCAGAGTGAAAAAAAATATAAATAGTAATCAAGTTAGACTGATTAGTTAAGACGANCCTATTATATATATAGGTGGCCATTTTAAAAATCAGTCAATCCTATTTTAAGTTTTCTGTTTTATTATGACTTCAGGTCTCCTTACTACAACAAATCAAACCAATCAATGCACTCTGCAACTCCTGTGATTCAATCGCAATTATGGGATTTGGTTTTGACACGGAACACATCATGACTTGTTAAGAGTGAAACACATTTTCCGGAGTTTACAGGGAAACCCAGAAAGTTAATGAAACCTCCTAGATAGAAATTAAACCATTTCCAATGGATTATCTATTATTGACTAACGTCGGGAGGGATTTCAGAATAAGAGTGTAGGATTTGGAAATTTAACGCAATTTAAAACTTAAAAAAAAAACTCCAAGAGGGTATCCTCAATATCAATAGAGATAGATACAACTAAAGGAGGTTACCTTTGATTTAGACTACTCTCATATATATATATAATACATATTATTTGGCGAAGGAAGTTTTCCCTTACCTCCTAAATTATATTTAAAAAGTTGTTAACTAATGTTTAAGATAAAGTTATGTGATATTTTTAATACAAGTTAATTATAATATTGTTTGCTATAGTATGCCGTTTCTTCTGTCTGAGCTATCCCGATACATAAAACGAGTTTGAATTTTCTTGAAAATTCATGACGTCAGAATGACCTACATATGTACATAATTTCATTTATGAAATGAAACCTCTAATTTTTAAAGATTAAGAATAACTGGAAAATTTCAGATGCTACTTCATATATACGTTTATATATCTTGTTCTTTTTTATTTTTGCTACTCCAAAAAATTATTATTAAAAAGAAAATTAATTGAATTACTAGTATGTAAGAACTCTCAACTACGTATACTTAAACAAGTATTATGGATATGAATATATATATATATATATTTGGCCTTCAGCAGAATAATTTAGAGCTATAATTTTGACAGGATATAAAATTCATGTGTTCCTTATTCATTATTTTTAATGATTTTTAATTGTTCATTTCTTTATAATATACTTTCCATATACCTTAACCCTGTCGTCGGACTCCAATCCTTACAACTCTTCACGATGACTAAAACGAAAATGGACTCGCGACCTCCTGGGTCTTGACGCCTAAATTTATTGGGAGTGGGGTCAATGAGCCCCTTTTCCTTGGAATGCGACATTAAATTGATTTCACTTACTATTCAGTTGTAGTTTGTATGTACATTGTATTAAGCCATCAAATTACAATATGTTTATAAGCAGAATATAATACATATCATTAGATGATTTTTATTGGGGTTAGGTCAAGGTAGATCCAAAAAATAGAAATACAAATTAAAAAAAAAAGTGTATTTTTTACTCAGTCATGGAAATGTGAACTTAGAGACAGGACGTCCCCTCTAGTCTTCATGATAGATAGGTGTGGTCAATTACTGTTTTTAATTTTTTATTAGTTTGTTGTCTGCATGTTTTTAAAGTTTCTTACACAGCTTTCTACATTCATACTTTTGATATCACATTATATTATGGCAATTCTATGTTATAATATTGTAAATTATTATTATATTTTCATGACATTGTACTTCTACAGCCCAGAAGATGGCTTACAATGTAAGCCGATACGTCGGCAAATAATTTTTTTAAAAATACACTTTTTTTTAAAATTNGACAGGATATAAAATATTCATATGTTCCTTATTCATTATTTTTAATGATTTTAAATTGTTCATTTATTTATAATATACTTTCCATATGCCTTATCCTTGTCGTCGGACTCCATTCCTTACAACTCTTCCCGATGACTAAAACGAAAATAGCTTCGCGACCTCTTGGGCCTTGACGCCTAAATTTATTGGGAGGGGGTCAATGGGCCCCTTTTCCCTGAAATGCGACATTAAATTGATTTCACTTACTATTCTGTTGTAGTTTTTATGTACATTGTATTAAGCCATCAAATTACAAGATGTTTATAAGCAGAATATAATACATATTATTAGATGATTTTTATTGGGGTTAGGTCAAGGTAGATCCAAAAATAAAAATACAAATTAAAAAAAAAAAAGTGTATTTTTACTCAGTCATGGAAATGTGAACTTAAAGACAGGATGTACCCTCTCGTCTTCATGATAGATAGGTGTGGTCAATTACTGTTTTTAATTTTTTATTAGTTTGTTGTCTGCATGTTTTTAAAGTTTCCTACACAGCTTTCTACATTCATACTTTTGATATCACATTATATTATGGCAATTCTATGTTATAATATTGTAAATTATTATTATAAACTCATGACATTGTACTTCTACAGCCCTGAAGATGGCTTACAATGTAAGCCGATACGTCGGCAAATAATTTTTTTAAAAATACACTTTTTTTTTTAAATTTGTATTTTTTTGGATCTACCTTGACCGAACCCCAACAAAAATCATCTAATAATAATACCTACAGTCAAAAAACTCTCAATTTGTAATACATATTATTTGGCGAAGGAAGTTTCCTTACCTCTCGAACACAGAAGCTGATTGAGGGTTCCGGTCTGGTCGAGCCCTTCGGAAGTGAAGAGGACGAAGGTGTAAGGGCTAGGGCTGACTGCTTCGCCATCCTCACCACGGAACAGGAGATCCCCCAGCTCCTGAAGGCTTCCCACCACGGTCACGTTGTTCATATTGTAGAGGGACATCTTCCTGGTTCCTTCCGCGGTACGTGGGAGGGGAGGGCGAAATTGGCCTCCCAGGAGAAGGCCTACTTTGGCTTGCTTTGCATTGCAGAGTTACTTACATATGACTGCCTCGTCATAAGTTCCAATATTTCAAATACTCACTCATTTTTCTCTATTGATAGATCGGTAGGGCGTCCCACATATTATGGGAGACTATTAACATCCAAACCGCTCTCATAAGAAAAAAAAAAAATTTTGTGAACGGAAAGGGCAATATCTGGTTATGACGAAACCGGCTTTTCAGTCAGTTCAGGCTATATGAATATGTAAAGAAAAATTAACTGGATATGACGATATAATGATCTCAGGAAATGTTTTGACAGTTTCCCCATCCTTGTTTTACCGATTATCCGTGGCTTTACTGCTCGTAGTAAAGATCTATTTAAACACATGTAATGTCAAACCTACAGAGATAAGGTGTCACAGAAACAATTGATAAGAGTGCACCCTGGGTGCACCCGCGACCGATCCGATGGAAATGGAAGCTTCGGGCAGGCCGCGAGGTGTTGGACCTTCTCCATGCAAAGCAAGCGACACCGCGGTAAAATCCGAAGCTAGGCTCAGTCGTACCAAGCCCCCAGAAGAGGTCCAGGCGAGTCCTGATGAGCCGAAGAAGTCCAGGACACGTAGCTCCAGGGATCAATGTCCTTCTCCAAGGTGTCTTGATAGCTACAAAGAGCTTCACAAGTTCTTCAGGTACAGTTCAGAAGGCACCGTTAAGCCAGAAGAAATATTTATCTTTTTCGTGGAGAAATTGGAAAATAGCAGTAGCCAAAGTGACTATAGCCTCATTAGAGGTAAGACCACCGCTAATTAATACTTTTACCATGGTAACCCAATACTGTTATTTTTTTACTATGCTGTTAATTATTTGGTTTATTTTTCGCATTCTTACTTATTTAAAATTTGAATAAATCAGGAAACAAAGTTGTAACGAGCATAAAATGCACAGGGCTAAAGAAAATATAATAATTAATACATCAAGTCTAAATAATTCCTCTAATTTCGTTAACCAAATTCCCGAAATTTTCATTTAATTAGATATTTTAATGACATTAGGATCTGATTTAGATTTTGAAGTTTTAGATCAGTTCTGAAAAGTGGCATTAATAAATGCTACAGTATGCCCAATATCTCAACCTCTCAGAGCTGTCCTAAAACAGTTTAACAGAAATTATAGAGTGTATAAACTATTCCAAATCAGAGAACATTGGTTGACTGGAGCTAATTAATCTGTCCGGTATTGTGCATATAGTTTCTGTTAAATTGTTTTAGGAAAGTTCTGACGGGACTTCAGATATTGGGCACACTGTAAGTATTGTTTACATTCACTTCAGCACTTCCAGAACTAAGCGATGAAGTGAGCTAAGAATTTTCCTTTAAGAATTATTGGTCAAAAAAGAAAAATTTAGAATTGCTTTTGCTGTAAGTAAACCCACTTTAAACTAGCCTGATACCAAGCATAAAATTGACCTCATGTACTTACAAAAGTAAATTTATACTTAAGGCATGAATCTTTTAGAAAAACAACGGACATAAAGCATTAAGACTGCTCTACTCTGACAAGAGGTTATAAGTAAACCCAAATAACTAATATCTGAAGGCTAGTCATGAACATGTGATTGCCCTGAAGATGGCTTACAATGAAAACCAAAATGGCGAACAATAACTAAAATATGCTCATCTTTAAATTGTATATTTTGGATCAACCTTTACCGAACCCCAACAAAAACACATTACAAGATAACTAATTTTCTTTAAAATTGTAAATAATATGCGTACAGACACACACACACACACAAATATATATATACACACATGCTAACAGTCTGAAGATGCCATGCTACTATACTGGTGAATAAGTAATTTTATCCAATCAAAACGAATCCACTAGAGCTGTTGAAACTGGCATTATTTATGAAAACTTCANGTATACATAAATAGGAATTTATACCTATTGTTATTATTATTTTTCATAATTTTTAAGGACAAAAATTGTGTATGAAATTTCATTGAAAAATAGGCAATATTGGTATATTCTAGATTAAAAGAAAAAAAAAAATGAAATAAAGCTTCAAAATGGCTCTTAGGATTTTGATGAAATTAAAAATGGTGAGAAAAGTTGTGTGTTGCCTACCAGGAATTTTAAATCTGATAATTTGTTATAGAAAATAATTCCTATTGACCTATTAGTTTAGTACTATAGCATTATTTAGTACAATTGTTAGTTTTAATACTAATTATTTTTATTATTAGTTCAGAATTAAAAGATCACTTTAAAATGTTGGTAGCTGAAGACACAGTTGACCAGTACTTGAATCTCTTACCTCTTTCAGAGATGAAAAGGATACATCTCATCAAATGTGAAGTTCCTAAAGATGAACTGCATAAGTAAGGAATGCTAATTTTGTTCTCTATATATAATGTTATGGTAATACAGAGCCCATCCTAGCCGTCTCATTGTTCATAAAGGAGGTGACTAAAGGAAGAGTAATTCATAGAGAAAGTGAGGATCCAGAAGGGTGAATAGGTTTTGCAAGAGAAATTGCATCACTTTAACTGTTTTTTTCCCATTGAATTAAAATTGATGTAATTTAATCATAGAATCTGAGAGGTCAATAAGTGTATAAGATCACTAAGGATGGCTTTAGACTTCCAGGAGGGGGTACTCTCAATCTTCATAGATAGATTCCTAATTTTATTCCTTAGTGCTTTTCATAAAGAAGTTTCAGAAATTATATTTTACTCCTATTTCATAAACTTTTTAAACCCCTTCAGCCTTTATCGTCCAAAAATAAATTCTTTCGAAGTGTAACATAGATTTATAATAAAAGGTCTAAATTATTTTTCTCCTTTAAAAGAAAGATGTCCTTCAAATTTACATTAATAAACATCTTCCATAATAAGTATTTCATAAGAGTAGAAATTTTATACTATTTATACCTATTATGTTCTATAACTTTTTGTGATAATAAATTGACTAAATGTTTAAGAAGGGAACCAATATAGTTTCCTCACAAATTTGTAATAATCAGATGGTTCTGGTTCATTTGAACTTTTCTTAGATCTAACACAAATTTTCAAATACACGCAATAAGATAGAAAAATCATTAAAAACAACAATAAAGAAAACATAATTACAATATTTAGAATCAACACAATCATTGATACAGTAATAATGAAAATATAAATAAGTAAAAAGTGTAGCCAATATATGAAGGATCCTCAGTGCTGTCCAAAATACCTTAACAAAAACTATTCTCACAATAATGGGCAGGTTAATGAGCTGAGCTACAGGCAGCTAAGATTATATGATCTGGAATATTTGATATACTTTATTGTTTCTGTTAAAGTGTTTTAGGACAGCTGTGAAGACCCTTCAGATATTGGGTCCTTATGTAAAATCTGTTGAACTTAGTGTTTCAACAATTTTTCTAACTTGTAATAAATATGAGATATTTGTGAAAAATCAAATCTTTGAAATATGGTTTTTAGGGTAAATTATACTAATAAAACCTAAATGCCACTCATATATGTGAGTACTCTTAAGGCCACTTGTTATAGATATTAAATATGAAGCATTATTATCCTAGAGATGATAGGCAGCTTAGTGAAAATGTCAAAAGTAGCACTAAAGGAGCAGTTCCCAATTTCAGCGATAACAGTAGCAGGATGGAATAGCTAGTTAGGTGGAGTAATAGCAGCCATCATAAATCTTAATAATAATAGTAAGCTGCTTTGACATTCAACCTTGTAGATATTAATCAAAACTGAACAGAAACTAGGGCCAATTTTTGTAATATTAAATGGAAATCCATGTTTATTTTTAAAAAATTGAATGGAAATTATTTTAAATGCTTTAATGTTGAATACACTGCTTCAGATTTTTTTTATGCTAGGAAAAAAACAACCCAACAAAAAATAGTGGTAAAAAATATATGAACATGAAAAAATTAAAATAAAGTACATCTACAAAATGATTAACTGTTTAGGTTAAATTTATTTTTAATCATATATGAGTTACGCATAGAAAATTCATCCAAAAAAGTCTTGGGAGTGATATTTTTATGTATGTTTAAATTAATCATATCTCATAGAGTGTTTTCACATATTTTTGATTGAATAGTTAGTATTTGACATCAACAACTAGGAGGGAAGTTTTTATATATATTTAAAATAAAAGTCAATCTTTTATTTGTTTTAGTAGTGAAGTAGATAACCATCAAATTATTACAAATTCTTTGCACTTTTTACATCTTTTACTTACTGAGTGCTTTCAGAACTATTGATTCCATATTAGGAGCTGTCACCTATTATCAAATTACAAAGTATTTTAATCTAGTATATAAATACCAACGATGAATATAAAATATTATGTACTAAATGCAACTTTTATCTAAAATATAAAAATATAGAGCTTTAAATATTAAAACTGGAAATAGTAAAATATAATTATTTTATATCAAAACTTTAAAACTATTAATATTATAAATATAGACTATATATAAATAAGGAAGTTGGTTAATTTATTTCTCATATACATTCACTTTAAACAATACAATCACAATAAAACAAACAATATTTACACAATAAAATATTCATTATAATTTCTAAAAGAAGAGTGAGGCAGAAAATGAGTCATACCCAGCATTTTACCTTTTCATCAGTGTCTGCTTTGGAGTGCAATGGATTATATCTGCAGGAAGTCACTTAGGGATATAAAGTCAACATTACCACATCCTGCAGATCAATGTGCTGTTTAAGACATTTAGGATTATCTGCCTTTTACAGCTTTGTCTCTAGAGTCTCCAAAAAACTTATTCTACTTACTTTACTTTCATTGTGAAGCAAAGTGACTAAATGACCCCCCCCCCCCACGTTATGTCTCACCTTTATGTGACTTCTAAATTATATATGTGTGAGTATACAATATATGCTGCATAAATATATACTGAAAATGCACTAGTACTTTCTTCCAAATGTAAGCATCAGTTTGTAAATTATCCAACTTCAGTTGGTTATTATTATTTATTTGTGTAATCTACATTTATAATATTAATAGTTTTAAAAGTTTCTTAAAGGGCTTTAATAATTATATTTTACTACTAGTTTTAATGTTTATAGTTGTGCATTTTTATATGTTAGATACAAGTTGCATTTTGTACATAATATTTTAATATTTTATATGCATTGCTGATAGTTACGCTTATGCACTAGATTAAAATACTTTGAAAACAGGCGATTTGATAACCCTAAAAGCATAATAATTTCCAATTCATATAAAAATTTATTCATAAATGTCATAATCTTTTTTTCTAGAGTTTTATAAAATATTTATAGAAAGATGTAATCAAAAATAGAATTCGGAAGGCTGAGAGGCCCCCTATATTTTCCTAAAGGTTCTTTAGAACCACCCTTAGTGAGGTGATCTTTTACCCTTATTGTTCTTTCCAGCTACTAAGTTAAAATTAGCCTTGATTAGGCAAATCAGTTTTTTTTCTATGCGGTTTATATGTGGCAGACTTTAAAAAATTTGGCTGGTGAATTTTGGTCTCTGGAAAAGTTTAATTACAATATAAAGAATGTATTAATTTTCAAAAGGAGGCAGTTCAATTTTCAGGTAAGAGCAGTTTTTGATTAATATACTTTACATCAATTTTTTACCTTAAACAAAACTTTCTTAATTGTGGCTTAGAGTTTCAGAATCAATCTTAGCCAAGAGCATAGTGAGGGATGTCCATCTTGTGCCATGCAAGCTTAGATTCCTATAGTGTTCATCCTATAAAATATTATTTCTAAACTTTTAGTTTTAGAATTATAATAGTACATTGGTAGAATTTCATCTAATAATAAAACAAAGTAATTAAATTTCCTTATATTAATTATAGAAATAGAGTCAATAATAATTCAATTAGAAATAGAGAGTGAGGGAGATAAAATAATAATCAATAAACAAATTATATAAAAGCCACATGTTTACTCCAATGAAAGCTTATTTCTTTAAGTATATTTTCTTCAATTTTTCACATATGATATTTTCAGTTACATCAAAATTTCAAGATGTTAGTATCTAGGTAAGATTTTATGTATATTGTATAAATATCACAGAACAGACTTCATAAATTAGTTTTGTCAAGTACAATTCACTTCACCAATTAATTTTTTTGAAAAAGAAAAAGAAAATATAATAAATATCCACTCAACATAAAAAAATTAATTACTTAAGTACAACTGCCCGAGGATAAGAATAAAACTCTAGTGAATGAGGATATAATTCCAGCATAAGTTTAATCCAAGCCAATTTCTGCCTGAACCTTCTTTTGGTACATTTTTATTTTGTACAATTTATTGCATTGGTTGCTTAGGTAAATGGCATTCAGTACTACATCTAGTAGGATCTAAGATCACTGCGATCCTCTTCATCTGCAAGGATAAATTTCACTAAGAAGCGGTTGTAAAACAATCCTACTACTAATCCTACTGTAAAATAATGCTACTCTGACTGTTCTCAACTCTTGGTAGTTTTCCTCTTCCCTGGGAATGCGGGTTTTAAGTTAGGATCCTTTCAAGATTCTTAAAGAGTAAGTGAGGGAAGTCTTGTTTAAAATAGAATAAACTATAGAATAAAACTATTTACTTATTATTAATTATTACAGGCAAACATATTAAAAACTAAATGTTTTTTTTTAGTTACTGAACCAATCTTCAAATAAAACATTTATTTTGTTTAGACATTTTGCTCATAATGTTAATTTTGTAGAACATGAGACTGATTAATAACCCATTAAAATTATCTACATAAAATTGTAAGTAAAAATAATAGGTTTTTTTTTCTAATTTATTTGTAAAAATAAAAAGATATAAGAAATTAATAAAATAAGGGTGTCGGAAGTGAAATGTACTTGAAAAACAAACTAAACAGACTCTGTATCTTTAAAAATGCCTTCTGAATGTGAAAAGACTTTGAAACTGATAAAATGTAAAAAGTGAAAGTCAGAAAACATGTATTACTGTCATTTATTTGAGAACACAAAGTTTTGAGTTTGAAAAATATGACCTCCCCTCTCTTGAATGATTATTTTTTAGCTACAGCTAGAAGAAACATGCACACACATATATGCATATATTCTTTGAAAAAAAAAATAAAAAAAAAAGAAACACTAGATATATGTCTTCAAACAGACACACTGGAAGATCTTTAAAAATATCCATGATCCTAAACATTGACACATCCGGGAGAGGTCAGATTCTAGAGTACATAAGGTTAAAACTCATCCTCCCACCAAAATTATTAATTGGAAAGTATTATCATTCTTAAATGATGTTGCATTAAAGTATATCAACTGATTGCTTAACCATTGCTTTGGTGAAAGAATGGACTTCATGAAAATGCAAATGAACACACTATAATTTAATGTGCATGGTGCTGTTTGCATTAGAGAACAATTAAACAAAATCAGTAAAGATTAAATTAGGTTATTAAATAAAAGACGAATCTGTATAATTCATAAATTAAGTATTTATTACCAAATAAGTCAAATCAATTAATCTATACAAAATTTAATTTGTGGAGTTATTTATGTAGATAAAATGGTTAATGGATAGTATTTTCTTAAATAGTTGAATATGTGGTGAGCAATTACTTATGAAGTGAAGTCATTAAAATCACATTTTAGGAGCTGGCAACCAAAATTTTCAGGATTACTCTCTCTCACAAAAACGGCACACAGAGTTTTTACTTCTATGGGTGATATTTTCATATTCGATGTACAAGAGAAAAAAGTTTAACATTCTGAGAGGAGAAATTGTTACAGTAACTATGCTGTACCTTGAGAATCAATTCCTAGACTCCTTGAGATAGGGCACAAGAGGTCTGTTCAGATTTTTGCCAAGGAGGTAAAAAATATATGTGACCATGCATCAGAAATTGCCACCCTTAAACAATTAACTAACCAACTAAAAAATAACGATTCACTTAAAATTATAATGTGTATGAATGAAATTAGTTGATTGCTAAGATTTATTTTTATGTTTTTGGCAATGATGATACACTTATAAATTTGATTTAATACAAGATTTTTACAACATAATACTAATGATTGGTTTGTAATGTAAGGGAGAACACTATGATGGTTATCAGGGTTCATAATAGTGTCAGGGAGTAACAATTCTATCACTATAGAACTCGCTATAAGAGGCTTCATTCACTACATTAACATTAATTATATCTTTAAAACATAGCCCAATGTTTTTTCATAAATTTAATTTAAATATTTAATTAAAATAATAAATAATTAATAAATTTAGAAACTCTATAGTGGATATTCTCCAGTGGATTATTAGCTTTACTTTTGAAAATATTTTTTCACTCTGAACAAAAAATTATTATTTGCACCCTGACACCTGAAGATAACTTTCTTCTTAAAAATATATTGATCAGAGTGGACATGGCTCAGTTTCTATTAAGCAGTACTTGCATGTACCTCTGGATTGTCATAGACCAGAGGCTC
>KZ809205.1:53373-68130 GCA_000696205.2 Oncopeltus fasciatus | reverse complement strand
ATATATAATATAGTAAGCAGAAAGCATTACTGCTAAATCACTCCACTGGTTAATTATCTAGATCATATAAGTTACCCTCACAACTGTAAGGCCTAATGCAAATTTAGGAACTCTATTTTCTCATGTATTACATATATTTTTGTCCAACTTCTTGGTGACAATATTTTATTTGCTAAATTTATTTGGTGTCTAAACATTAAAGAAATCCTTGGTATATGATAGAATTAAGTTGAGTGAGTTAATTTGATTTACTTCTCTGAAAGGTATATGTCCAGTTTTCTGTCCTGAAAATCTTTAAAATTAATTATTTGAGAATAAAAATTTAATTTCATTTAAAGTTGGATAAAAAATGTAGAATTTAGATTAGACAGGAAAATTATACAAATGTAATGATTTTTTAAAAAAGTATTAAGAAAATTAAGTTAGATGAATTTATGAGAAATATTAACAAAATCTATAGAGACTTTTCTTTCAATTTATATTTTATTTATTTATGTCATAATTTTTTAATTTATTATGATATTTAATTTTTNTTACAAAAGATTTTCTTTGGGAAAATATACCCATACAATTTATATCAATAATAATTTTAATGTTTCTATTTTTCTGGAGATTACAGGAATATTGATCACTTCAAGGATGAAAGAGATATAGTCTTTCCTGTTTCAAATAATTTTTTTATTAGTGACCGATTTTGGTGTCAATATACCATCTTCAGACCTTGGGAACATAATTATATCACACAAATTAGGATATTACGATTGGGACAACAACAAATAATTCTATAATACTCTGTAAATTGAAATCAAATTTTATAAATAAATAAATTAATAATTAAATTCTCTCAATAAATACAATTAATAAAGATCAGACTCACCCACATAGTGTGGCAAGATGGGGTTCTTCAGTATCCCAACGAGTACTGACCATTCAATGTATCTCCCCTCCCTCACTTCTCGCATCTTATCATCATAATTTCCTGTACTACCATGATGAACTTCTGTCTAAATGTCTAAACAGATCTTCAATCTGATCTGTTTGGAAATTTAGAAAGAAGTTTCCAATTTCTTTTTTACATTTAGCTATCTCCAATTTTTTGTAGTCAGCTAGCTAGACACTTTAATCCGGATTTATTTATCAGTAATTATATGGCTGGGAAAAATGGATATGAGACAAGGTGAATAAAATCTTATGGAAAAATAAAGATAAATTCTAATAAGATCTATTCACACAAGCTACCAAAATGATAACCTAAATAGAGGCTGGTGGTGCTCAATCACCTTTATAGGACAAATTAACTTTAAATTAGCCAACATCCTCAGAAAAGAAGGTGACCAAGTAGCCTATAAACCCGGAAAAACTTAGGAAATATATTTTTAAGGCCAAAAGATAAAGTGGAGACAAATTTTATCAGCAGGGTATATTCCGTAAAGTGTGGATCTTGCTCTGCCAGTTACGTGAGAAAACTGGATGCCGACTCTCGACCAGAGTGAAGGAGCATATGCCATCCTCATCTTACGCATGAAGAATCATTTGAAAAGGCGAAGAAGTTTCCCTTTTCTTTTTTTTATATTTAACTATCTCTAATTTTTTGTAGGCAGCTAGTCTAGATACCTCATCCATTGCATGAAGGAGCCTTACATTCTTCTCATCAAACTCGTGTTTTGATCTTTTCAAATGATCCTTCATGTGTGATGCACATTAATATTAATTTTATTATTTAATAAAGCTTAATTTAATTTATAGAGTATTGTTTTATTAATTGTTGTTGATGATGATTTTGTTAGTGATATAATTCTGTTCTTAGTGCCTGATAATGGTGCATTTATACCAAAATCGGTTGTCTATAAAATAAATTAAAACAGGAAAGACAACTTTTATAGCATCCCTAATGTTGAATATTTTTATAATATAAATAGACATTAATTTATTTTTACATTTCCTAATCTGTCATTTCAGACAGCTATCCAATAAATTGAACTGAATATAGCTTATCTCTCACTCTTGATTGTTATTCTTCTTCATCATTCAATTTACATATATGAACAAATTAATTTACACCTCAAAATTTTTGAAATTTATGGTAATACAATTAACGCATTAATATTTTGGTCTATAATATTTGTTTGGTTTTATATAATTTCTGATTAAATAAATTTAAATTCTATTGCACACTAATCTTAATCTCAGTTTGCAACTATGTAATTGAATTTCAATGATTATTGCTATTAAAAATATTCTAGTGCAGTCTGCAGCTTATATAACTAGTCCATAAGTCTGAGAGAACTAAAAGCAGTTGAGCTGGAAACACTGCATGATCGGTATTCTTCACCAAGGATTTACTTAAGGGTATGTAGAAGGTTCTCAAAGAAATGAGGAAACTGAAGTCTACTGGAACAGTTAGCTTCCGAAAAACTTATAAAGACTTTATTTATGAATGCAGTTAAACAGAGATGGGGAAAGAAAGCAGATTGCAAACTGCTTAAAATTGAAATTTTGCAGGACATTTTGAGAATAGCAGCAGTCACCCAAACCCGAATGAGGACTAGGCAAGACTACCTACAAAGCCAACTCCACAGGATTGGAATATTAGAATAGCAAAGTCTCCAACCTTTCCTCTACTTGGGAATAGCGGAGTCTCCAACCTTTCCTCTATTTGGACAAGGGTTCATGACTGCATGGCTCAAAACAATGTCAGACCTGCAGCTAGACATCTAATAGCTGAGCATACCAATGTAGGATATATATTAGAAATAAACAACTGCAAGGTATTTTAAAATTTTAATTTCCTTATCTTGTTTATTTACTTGAATTTGTTAACAGTTAACTTATTCATAAGCGGAATAAGCACCAAAATAAATCAGTCTCTACTATAGTATATATTACAATATTTGTAGATAATTTATTGACTAAATGTCTTTTATAAAAATTAGGAAAGATATAATGATCAATGAACATTACATTTTTCAGGGTTTCGATGAGTAGAATATACCCTTGGAGTGTAATAGAGAAGATAAAATTGCTTCCAACGCTGCTTAGACTTGATGGTAGCAGAATCTTAGAAGGACCTGACCTTTCAGATTTTCAAAAGCTTGATCAGGCCTTCAGAAGGAAAAAGATAAAGATGCATGAAGAAGAACTAGTCTCTTCAGTGGTCCAGACAAAAGGAGTTGTGCTGAGCCTCAGTCCAGGTAGCTGTGCCTTCCATGGTGAGGTTTCCAGGCTTTTCCCAGAAAGTCATCACCCAGTTGAGTTGATATGTTCGTGTAAAACTGAACTCAAAGAAAAAGAAATGAAAAAAGAAAATAGATCTTCTAAAATGTGCTATTATGCCACACATGCTTATGAAGTTGAGAGGAGGCGTAAAGAAGAGCCAGTGGTTGAGGTACCACCACCTGTAGGGGAGCAGAAGCCAAAAAAAGAAAAGAAGAAAAAAAGTAAATTTGGTAAGAAAGGTAAAGGAAAAGGAAAAGGCAAGGGGAAGAAAAAGAAAAAATAAATAATTTTTTTTACAAGAAAGCTATTTTTGACATTTATTTTACAATTATGTAGGCATTTTTTATTTAACTAAAATCTCATACTATTGAAAATTTATCTCTAAGCACATGATAATGTAAGCTCTGATTTATAAAGTTAAGAAATTAGGGAAATTATATCACTAATTATAAATAGTCAATAAGACATCTAGGACTGTAAATCAGATAGAAATTTATGACTCTGATATTCTCACTGTATTTTACAAGTACCTCACCATTTACAGGAGGGTATTAAATAATTCCCTCTAGTTCAATACTTTTTTATTTATTACTTCATATCCCTAATGAGGATTGTTAATTTTAACTCCATTTAAGAAATATATGTTTTTTCTTAGCCGAAAAATGAATAATTTTCTGGCTGTGTGCCTGTTTCCTATCTTTTGTTCATTTCTGTCAGGCGGTACCTGTATTTTTCCTGCTGGCAGAGATTCAGGGAAGTCATCTTCTAGGGTAAACTGTCCAAAAAGTAAACAATCTTCTATATTTTTTTAAAGAAATCCTTAGGTATCTGGATCAGTAATCCATTCATTTTTCTCTCCACAAGTAAAGGTCTTGCTGATAACTCTTAGTTGTTATTAATTTAACAATATAATACATAGAGAAATATTATTTTGTACCTTTCATATACTATAATGTTTTTACAATAGGCGCATGATGAGGAAGGTTGGGAATGAACTGAGTTCATGAGGTTCAGTGACCTCACCACTCCCATCACAGTCAGACATGAACCAGCATTTTTTCTTCTCGGTTTTTAAAGGAAATTTATCAATTACTTTAATATATATCCTTTCTCGATAATGCATGGAACATCTGCACATTTTACAATGCTCCTGTGTAACAAATTTTATGACTTACCATATACAACCAAATTAGTAAAACGAATAAAAAGTATGAATGTACGAGTTAGCCACATTCATTCTGCTTTGAGATGTTGTTGTGAATAGGCTAAAGTTCTTATTTGGAAGAGTTCTTAAATAAAATGCTACAGCAATAATTTGAGCTCAAGTTGTATTATATATTTATAGTTACATCTCTTCAAGATATGCTTACATATGAGAGTAATTCTCAGCCAGGGCTGTTGAGAGTAGCTTTTAGAATCTTTTCCACAAGAAAGAGAGTTGATGGAGTTCAGTTGTTGGAGAGCAGCTCTTCTTTAATCTCCTTTAGACCATTAATATGGGTAAGTGACCTTTAATAACATGAAAGTGATTGAAAATGCATGACTTTTTTGAAGAAGAGAAGGAGCAACAGCTTATCAGTTTTATTCTTAATAAAAAATAAAAAATCTATTCAAAACAAAATAAGTGGTTTAAGTGATGGATATTGAAGAGAATATCCTTCATTTTCGGGCATACTAAATTTTAGCATCAAAGTTCGAATTAGAAATTCTTGAAGATTTTCTAGAGTTTAAGTTGCACAGCTGGTAGACTCAGTAGGACTTAAAATTTTCTTAAATACCACTGTAATAATAGATCTAGCTATGAATCTCCTGATTGCCAAACATTCTTTGCATGAATTAAACTATTGTAGTAAATATTAAATTTTTTAAATTTTATTACATAATTATTAATATATAACTATGAAGGAACGTACGGAATTGTTTTTTGGGATGCAAATTCTATGTATGCACGAGTTGGTTTTAATGGTCTCGTTTGGAGATGTGTTTTCCAAATGTAATTTGGGAACCAGTTGTAACAAAAAATATATCTATAACACAATAGAGAAGAAATTAATATTATTCAGGACGCAATGGTAAAAGTCATGAATTAATGTAAGTATTAATTTGTAATTTTTACAATTATCTAAGTATATGATAGCTTGTCTTTTTTAACTAATAAGTCAAAAACCTTCCAATGCAATTCACAATCTGTCAAAGGTATAACCTTTTATTTTATATTTTTCCACCTCTTTCGAGGGATATTAGAAAAATACATGGGAATAAGGAAGATTTCAATAAGCTAAAAAAAATATTAGGGCCATTCTTCTGGATTTCAAAATTTTATATTTCACACTGATATCTTAAGGTAAATAATTCAATTGCAGGGAAAAATTGGAATTATTCTTGGAAAATTAAGCTTTATTCTTCATTTTCACTTAGGTTATTTTAAAAAAGCAAACCAATGCTAAAATAAGAATGAAGATCAAACTTGTGGACCAAAAAATATGTTTTTCATAATAAGATGAATAACTTAGAAAAAAAAAATTATAACAATTCCAATTAAAGTTGACTTAATAGACTATTGATTTCATTTTCATGAAGTCCTGATACTAGGACAAAAACAATGCTTATAAACATGCAGAGTCAAACAATATTTTTTTTTAAAGTTTACATTTTAAATATCAAATGATTTATCAGTTTTCCACAAATAAATATAAAGTGTATTTAAACATAGCTAAGAGAAGAGGCACTTAGTGATGGCTAACAAGCTTTATTTGAAAATAAATATTGATGGTATAACAAATAAAGCAAATATTTGCTGAAATATGGTAAGACCACACTAATATCCCCCACAAACGAAGAAATATTTCTAATATTGGTACCAATTTATTATCATATTCATTTACAGAATTAAATTGTCATGCACTAGAAGCATCATATACTCCTTTGAGTACCTAATGATAACGTTTAATCTATTTCTACCTTTGTGTATCCCACCAGGAAATCAAGCTGTTCATGTTGAAACAGCAATTGAAAATCCACAGTTCATCATTTATACTTAGTACTGATAAATTCTTTTAAAGGGCTCCAATTCAACACAACCAGCTAAATCCATATGAGCTTAAGTCTTCTATTCTTAAGCAAACAATGTATTTACATTCATGATTCAGTATCATATTTAATTTATTAGGCATTAAATTCATTTATAATGCAACCAAGTTCAGACTATAATAAATTTCAAATTATAATATGTATATAATACATTCAAATATATATATTGCAGAATCAAGGAAAGACTATATATCAGTTAATGCAAGTCAAAATGCCTAGTTAGGCAAGTTTGACAGTCTCCCACATCATTTATGCTCATTGGGAAAAGAATATGTAGATAATTATCATCCATAAGATTTCATAAATTAAAAATAACTTCAAGAATAAGAACAGTTTATAAATCGTGGTAAATTAATGGAACTGATATAAGTAATGCATGGAAGTGACAATGAGATAAATCTAAACTGGTTAAATAAAAATTTTCACTCAAGTATATAGAAATCATAATTTATTAAAAATAATTACTTACAAAATATATACATAAATAAACACAAAAAGAACTTTACACCTTCATATTTAACTTCTGAATCTCTAGTAAACCAAGTAAAACAACTTTAATGTGACTTTTTGTAACAGCACTCTTGTTCTTATAAATTTCAATTTCCTTCTCCAGCCGAGAAATTCGTTTGTTGATGAGTGGAAGAGCTTCATCAAGTGTAAGTTCAACATAGTATCCAAGTCCTATTGAAAGAATAATTTTATTGGGGTCAGTTATATTTCCTTGAATGAATATATTACAACCAATATCAACTTGCGTTTTTAGAGTTTCTTCTGATAATTTTTGTTCCTTCAAAATTTCTATATAATTTTTCAGCTGTATATATTCAAATGATTCTCCTTGTAATTCATCCATTTTTTTATGGATTTTCTTTAGGTCTTCTTTCAGAACATCATTAAGAAATGCTTCATAACTTTGAACTTTTTTATTTAATTCATTTGAATAAGGCATTCTAAAAATAATAATTCGTATTCTTAGTAGTTTATTAAAAAAAATAAATAAAAAAGGATACACCAAGGAACTAACTATTTACAAATGAAAAACAAACAGTTCCTCTTAATAAGAACTGATCAAAACAATACTGCTGCCCTAAGTCTATAACGTTCGCAAACGACTAGACATAAGGCGGTAAGTAACCAAAGAGGTTTACGAAGTTAGCTAGGAATACAACTTTTCTATTACTACGTAAAAACGAAATTGATGGATTACTGAAAGTCAATTTACTGTGTTTTATAATAGGGGAATTTCGTAAAAAAAAAAAAAATTAATAGTTACATTGATCTTAATTAGTTTAACTAGAGGTTTAGTCGAAATTTGCCATTTTCTATAAAAAATTGAAATCTAATTTATATTAAATCTAACCACAGTCAGAGACTGATATTAATTTGCGTTAATATCAGATTACCTAAAAACAAATTATGTATGCACTCATACATGCAACCTTTTTAGATAATCTAAGAAACTTCAGTATTATTATCACCTATTCACATTAAAGTAGGAAAATATATTCATATATTTCATTAGTATTAAGCTTTGTATTTTTGCGGTGGTTTAAGTAAAGAGGAAAGCTGGGAGGATATGGTGCGTGCCAGGAGTCTGTTGAGAGGTCTGTGTGAATATCTTTGGTTCGAAATTTAATGATATCATAAGAAAAGTTCCTCTATGGCGAATTTATTTTTAATAAACCACATTGGTATTGTAAGCTAATATATTCATAGTTCAATGGCATATTTAAATATTATTTGGTTAAATTAATAAATTTAGTAAAATCCATAAATAACAAAAACAGTTTTGCCTCGAAATTACTAAAGTTTTAACTTAACTAACTTAATCAACATTTGGACTCAACATATAATGTATTTTAAAAACTGTTATGGCTGTTTATTTAACTGATCGTTCGCTGGAACCGAGTGTAATTTAGAAACAATTTACCTACTTATTGAATTGTCTAAAAAGTGACCTGTTTTAAAACTTCTTAATGAAAAGCGAAAAAAAAAAATCAAGAATAATACTTTAGAAAAAAATTATTTCTTCCTATAATAGGACAGAAAATGTGTTTTAAACGTTATTGTTCTTGTTTTTCGACCTTTTACCTTTCATCAGAAAGTTATTTACTGAAACGAGTTAATTCACCTTATTTATTTTGTTTAATTCTTAGTCTTTATATTATCTTAAAGTTTTAATTAACTAAAAATTAAAAAGGCGTAAACTAGCATCATTTATTATAAAACTGGTTATTATAAGTAACATGTCACTCAATAAGAAAGCTATTTCCAGAACTCTCAGCCAATGACCTCAGAAGTAAATAAAATGAAATTAGGGAGAGAGGCACCCAGTAGTACCTTCTACCTCATGTTAAAAGTAACTCATCAAAGGTATAGTAGTTGTTAGTCGGGCATACTGGCCGGTTGATAATAAATACTGGTAGACATATGGCGTTTCTTAGGGTAAATCCAGCATATGATTTCTGCTGGTTTATATTCACTTTCCAAAACTTATACCTCCTTTCTTTTTTATTTAGATGATGTTGTAGTTCCTCCAGAGTTTGATTGACAACAGAAGCTAATCTGTCCTTGTCACAAGCAAAATCTGCTTATAAAAGTCGGGTGTAGATGGTATATCTGGTGTGTAGGAGACTGAAATAAAGCAAAACCTTAAGCACCCAAAAGGAAGCTAAAGCACACCAGATAACAAAGGAGTTGACTACTCCTTTCCAACCAAAACTGTGGACACCGATCATTCACAAAGGTGGAAGTTTAACGAAATGGAGAGTTTTTTGGCCGTAGACAAAAAAACAAAAAAAAAACACTTTTTTTTTTTTAAATTTGTATTTTTTTTGGATCTACCTTGGCCGAACCCCAACAAAAAAAAACATCTAATAGTATGTAGTAAAACGTATATTTTTAATTTCAGTTTGCAGAGGGGACTAGGGGACTTTATCGAAGGCTTACTTGTGTATCATGGGGATTATCACTGATGCATTAGTTAGGCGAAGCAACCCAGCTTGATAAAGTAGTTTTTCAGGAAATATGCAAAAGGTGAAAAGTCTGATGGCGATGTTATGTGGGGATTTGATGTGGCATATTAGGTTTTTGTGGCATTCGTATGTGGGAGTAATTCCATTCTATTGTGGAACTCTGTTGTGTACATAACTGAAATGGAGGGCGACATGAGTCATTTATTATGAAGAAAATAAGTATTTCCAGGACGTCTTGATGTCTCTAACCCTTTTATAGGGGATGCAAAGTCAGAGGTGGGTTATCTATGTTGTGGCATTACTTCTTATACAAGTGAGAAATAACTCATTCCCCCTTTCTGTTACTACAAAAATATACAGACCCCCTTAAAACTGTAATAGAAACCGTTTGTTGGTTAGATACAGATCAAATCTTATTCTAGCTCTTAACTGGGGAGAAAATGGAATTTCGAACTTGCCAAACTCCAATGGGAATTAATTGTATAAAATTAATTTAAAGCCCAAAATATATAAATGTTTACTTATTGTCACTGGTTACAGATAATCTTTTAGGTGATTTTCTAGGATAAGTGATTATCATTCAAGCATATACAGATATTATAGTTATACTTTTAATTACTAAGATCCTAATGCCCCTATTAGTATGTTCCATATTCCTTAAATACGAAAGTCATATGGTATAAAAACATTAGCTATATGATTTTGAACTTTATTAATGAAAAGAAACTTGATAACCTCCAAGAATAACGTATCGAAGATTCGGGACTAAACTGTGTCAAATCAATGAATCAGAATGTCAAAGTATTCTGAATTTCGAACTAATTTGGAGTGAAATATTAGAGAAGTCCGTGAAAAAGAAAGCAGGTTTGTTTGACTAAGCGACAAAGCAGTAAGCACAAAACGGTATAACTCAACTGAAAAAAAAAAAAAATCAGTTACTCATTGGATATTCACTAAAGTCACATAACTTGTATATACTTGCTTTGATGTCATAGAGATAAGAAAGATTAAATGAAATCACATGTAAGACACAAATACAGAGCTGTTTGCAAGTAACAAGAGATCAATTTAACACCAACTGCATCAAGGATGTTTTTCTCAGCTAAAACTGCTTTACAAAGCAGATTAATTTTCTATGGGTGCCATGCTTTTCTTAAGCCTTGTGAAAATAATAAACCGAGGTCCTTATTAAAAAAGAGACAAGTTATGCTTCCTTAGGTTCAACCGAATCTGTGAGATACCTCTGGCTACAACCAAAGAATAAATGGAAAATAGGACTTGTAAAGAACACTCTTAAAAGACTTTAACCTATTCAAAATACTTATTGGGTAAATTTGACAGAGATAAAACCAAACAGTTACAGAAACTAAGCACTCTGTGTTTAAATGAGACAACTAAACTTATAAAAGAGCTCCCTACATAACAAAGCACCTGTTTAGTATGTGTTTGAACTCATCCTAGTTTTGCAAGAGATGTCTTTCTAGATGAATCTTCTTTTCACATAATATTCCAATTTGTCTGCCATAATCAAGGTCTTATTATTGGGTAGGCAGAGATTACCGACCTAAAAACAGCCCTAAGAACATAACCTATTTAATTTTTTAACTTTAGGGGATTATACATAGATCTTGATCTGTTTTAACTACAGTTAATCGGAAATAATATAGGTTGAAGAATAAGTGAAATGATGGAGGCCCCGAAACTTTATCTACATGTAATTTAATATCACTAAGCATTTATGAAGTTCATATTTATAACTTTCCAGTGACCCCCTTTGTCTCCTCATTTATTATAAGTAATTATTACTCAAATTTGATGATTCACCTTATGCATTCAAATTAAAGAAACTAATTGGTATAATAAAAATAAGTTTCTTTTATTTGCTAAAATCTCAAACACTTCATGATATCCTTTACTGTATCTGAAGTTTCCTGCATAAAGTAATATTATTTTCAAGGAATACTATAGGCATAAAAGAAAAAACAAATCACTTGCATTTCAATTTATTTTCATTCAAGCAATAAATAAATAAATACATATATTTACAGAAAATTATGTCCTGAGGAATGCAGTCTTTCAATAGACCTTTAGTTAGTTTTGTTTCGTTGTACTCTGTCATGTCTGTATGTTAATTAGTCTCTTCTGATGTTTCTGTTTCTTTGGTATGTTGCACATATCATAAATGCATTCAATGTCCTGAAAAAAAAAATTAAACCTGAATTAAATATGGTCAAAATTATTTTCAAATCAATTCAATCAAAAAATTTACAGCTAATATACTGGATCGGTAAGATTTATACAACTTTTTAGTGTTATGGTACCAACGTGAGTAGCTTAATTTCACACGAAAAATCTGTCATGTAGAGAATTTATATATTTTTTTCTTTCTAAATTATTATTTTTTTTTTTTACATTTACTTAATTATCATATTCATCTGCAGTCATGAAAGTTAGGACCATTAAAAAAATGTATGACAGTACAGTACTGCACGTTCAATGATTAAAAGCGTTAAACTATTACAATAACTAATATGCATTAAAAGAAGATGTTGGTAAGAAATATTGTTCAAATTTAGAGTTAAGTCTACAATATTAATATTTGGACTAAGTTTCAAAGTAAATAAAATCTGATGAGTTTTACGTTTATTCTTCCTTGGGTAGTGTTATTGTTAAGGTTTGTTAATTTGGATTGGTATGATACACTTTGTGTAACCATCTACATTATTGTATTGTATTGTGCAAATGCATGTATTGTACAAACCTAAGCCTTGTAGGTGGGTTGCGGTTGTTGCTGCTGTTGCTGTTGTGAAGTAGACTGCGGAGCATATGCTGAGTAGGCCATCTGCTGGGCGGTGTCGTAAACTCTGGCGTAGGGTCCAGGGGCTGGCTCCCAGCTGTTTGGGTCGTAGCTGGAAGGAGGAGAAGTACTCGGTGGACCGTAGACTGGAGGTGGTGGGGTGGGGTCAGGCATTGCCCCTGCTGGCTGCATTGACATCTTGGCCATCCCAAGCTTCTGGCAAATCTGCGATAAACATTTATTTTTTCAAAAGGTTTTACATTCATTACAGGTTCCTTCTAAACAGGATCAGCATCGAGTGCCGAAAACATCGGCTGGGTATCCGATTTTCGGTGGAGCATATAACCAAAAAAATTTTGAAAAATTAACCACAGCGTAATGGAACTTATGAGTGATGCCTTACCTGTACAATGAGGAAGCCAGCGACGAGCAAGATGGCGATTTTAGACAGCACGAGTGCTTTGGTGGCCTTCAGCCCAACTATGGCCAGCATGATTGGTGTGAGCGCCTTCAACTTCAGTTTAACCAGCATCAACAAGGGGAACAGCATTTTGTCCTTCATCATGTCCCTTGCTGAAAGGAAACATTACTTCATTAGAATAATCCTAACATTACCACTCAATTTGTCAACAGAAATGATTTCTTATTTAGGACTACATCAAATAGTAGAATGAAAATTATATCTATACAAACATTATATATTTAACTCTCATACCTTCTATTCTCCGTCTTCATTGGTTTCTGCAAACCATCTTATTTATTTAATAGATATTAAATTATAAACCATTATATATTTAATAGATTTGGTTTTTACATAAAACTGTGAAAAAAATACGTTAAGCAGGAGGTCCATCCCATTAATAACTGTTTAAGAAAAGTAAATTTTCCACTTTTTATTTTGTTTTCTCATTAAAAATGCATTTAAATAATAGAAAATGAGGAAATTTAACTTACGAACCTGAGAGAACTATGAATGTAAAATGATGTCCACTATGATTTGACTGATTTCTGAGGAAGAGTGGGGGAAGTGGTTATATATTGTAGTTACATTTATAAATTTATTTCTTAAACAATGATTTTCGTAAAAAAAAATTATTTTTGTTTTTGTTTAAATTNCTTCTCAGCTCCTGCGATACGGATTTTTATTTATTTATAAACTTTTATTTATTTATCATATTCAGTTAAATAAAGACATTTTGTAATTTGATTAAAATGGCTTTAAAAATAACATTCAATGTCAATCACGTGAGGAGAAAAGGTGACCAATGACACAACTCTCAAATAAAAATAAAAATATAGATAATATTTGTTAGAAAATTAAATTCCTCCTCTAAACCACTACCTTAAACCCCCTTCCACAAACCCCATTTTAGCCATTAATGAACTCATTCAAAGGTTTATAAGAAAAAAACCTTAACTATTCAAATTGGGTTATATTTTTTTTAAACATGGGAAATCTGCTTTGATTTTGCACATCTTATGTGACGGAATTTTTTATTTATTTTTATTTGATTTAGTAAACACATCACCAGCAGCTTGATTTCCAAAGAAGTGTTACACCGCCTGATGTATATATATCTTTGTAATATCTTAGCATATTCTCTATCTACCTATATATAAGCATGTATAGCGGTAAAGAATACGCTGTAGAGTATAGACAAATATTTCATTAGTTTTACATAACAAAGTCATACAGTGTGGGGGAATTAGAAAAAAATATCACCAGAAGTTGAAAAATGGAAGCTGTGAAGTTACAAACATGTCTTATTTAGTTAAGAGCTACTAAAGTTTGATTTGTATAAATTCCGGGTGATATTTACATTTTCTTGGAGTGACGTCATTCTCATCGTCCTGAGGAAACTCGATGTCAAAGTCTAACCCCTTGCCGGGCCTGAAGACCAGCGAGGCAGACTGTAAGTATTCTGGGAGCTGGACATGTATCTCGTTGGTGGAGAGAAGCTCTCTCACACGCCTCAGCAAGGACTGTCCGTCACCACTCCGCGGAGCCCCCAGGTACTCCGACAGGCGACCTCTGCAAGCAAGATTTTATTTACATCTGTATTTGTAATCAAAATGGTGTCTTCAACAAAGCCAAATATTGTACAGTCCCTTATCTTACAAACTAAATCTCTCTTTTTATCCCATGCTTTAGTGTGGAGGAATCCCATATTCATATGTTATACTATTTTAATGATTGTGTAATTAGCTCTTCATTTATTTATAGTCAACCCACTGATAATAAGTTTAGCTTAATTCGACAATCAAGTCTTTTGAAACTGAGATCATAACTTCTTTTGTTCTTACATATAAAAATATAATTATCTAAGACTGTTATTGTTGATTACTAAATGAGGTTAATAAGTATTTATTATATCATAAAACTATTTAACTCTATAATAAAAGTATGCTTTGATATACTTATTCATTTCATTAAACGAACGTTATAAATTAAAGTAGTTGTAGAAAAATAATTAATTTCATAACCAATTCAAGTCAATCTGAAATCAGTGTCAAAAGAAAGCAACATTACAAGATTTATAAATATTCAGTTCTTCACTTAGGATTATACATATACAAAGACTTTTGACAAATTTTTATATATCTTCAATATTACTACTTAAAAAAAAGCAAAACATATTGCCCGTTCAAAGTTATTAGTTATATATATATATAGTTATT
>KZ809204.1:31284-42169 GCA_000696205.2 Oncopeltus fasciatus | reverse complement strand
TTCAGATCAGCACTTAAATTAATTTAAAAATCAACTTCACACGATAATTTCAATAGCAACCACGTGCGTACAATTGACAAACTCGCAAAGGTTATGTTTACTACTTATGAACAGCTGATGAGAGGGGTGTTATGTAAACAAACATGTGTACCAACTGTTGGTGATGAAATATTTCATTTGTTGAAAACTCAATATATATATATAATAGAATGATACTATATCTTGAAAACAAGAGCTAATATATAATTTTTATGGTCATTTTCGGTTTTAACACGTGGAAATACATTTAAATCAGCTAATTTCAACCCCGAAACAAAAACTTTGTTGTTCAGTGTTATTCATAATAAAATCATTGAAATGTATAAATACAGACACACACACACACATAATTATGTGAAGGTTGTTGGAACTGTAAACATGTTTGTGTATATTACTTTTGTCAAATATAATCACAATAAAAAAAAATTAAAAAAAAAAAAAAGATCCACGGAATATATTTCAAGAAATATTCACAAATATTCCCTCCGGGCTTGGCCATGTAGTAAAGTTTCTTCTGGCCATGCTTTCGCACATCTCTGATGGCTTTTCCACAGCTACTTTTAGCAAGGCTTAATTTGATTCTACTTCTAGAATAAGGAGGCTTTTTTCAGCCCTGAAGAAGCTATTACAGATGTGCGAAACCTTGTCAACAAGAAATTTTACTACATAGTCAACCCCAGAAGAAATATTTATTAATAATTAAAAAAATGATTTAGCAGGTTTTACGAATGTTTTGTTTATTATTTATTTATAGACATATTCTATTTATCGAAACATTCCCATACAACTTATGTTAAGTTTATAAAGTTTTAATATTGAATTGTCATTTAGAATAACAATTTTTAGTGCAGGGGGACAGAATAAAAAATCTAACAGTCCTAGCCAGGTCTCGAACCTGGATCTCCTGCTATTCGGGCCGGCGCGTTTTCCATTTACGCTACTGAGACAAGTCTGATAAGTTATTAAATTCCCCGCACTAGTGTCGAGAGTCTAACCTCCGAGGCAGACGAATATATCGTCTTATACTGNTCTCCTTTCCGAGCATAAGACGATATATTCGTCGGCCTCGGAGGTTAGACTCTCGACACTAGTGCGGGGAATTTAATAACTTATCAGACTGGTCCCGGTAGCATAAATGATAAATGCACCGGCCCAGATAGCAGGAGATCCAGGTTCGAGTCCTGGCTGGGACAGTTAGATTTTTTATTCTGTTCCCTGCACTAAAAATTATTAAAATTTACGTGGGATTAAATACCACAAAAAAAAAAAGAAATCTTTGTGTCATATAGAATGTTTGAAGCGATCAAATTCTGAAAGGATTCTTTAAAAATTACATACAGCCAAATGTATGTCAAAAAAATACATTCGTATTTTTTTTTGCATTTTCCTATGGTTAATTAAACATTGAGTTCAAACTGAATGAAGTTTTAGAAAAAATGAGGTCTTAAAAATATCCGGTTAATTTGATTCCTACATATGAGTAATTTGATATTCCTTCTATGCTGAGTTCTTTAATGCATTTTCATTGTTCTCACACCATAAACACTTTAACCAATTTTCCTGAAGATATATGAGGAAAATACAATTGTAGGCGGAAAGTCCCGAAATATCAGTGATCCAATTAGGCAGGAGCTCTATGGTGAAGTCAGTTTATGCTATGTAATTGTAACATTGGAATCTATTCGTCCTTTGCTAATGAGTAAAGTTAAATAAAGGGGCGTGGTGGGGGAGGGGCGGGTGTATTGTGGGCCGGGAGATCACGTCAGCCGCAGGCAGGACCCNTATTATTTAGTAATAACTGTTGTAATAATATTCTTTTCCCCCTAAAATTGACTTTACTATGCGACATGTTGATAAAACATTTAACTAAGTATAAATAACTCCTATTTCTTCATGACTGCCGGATAATGTACGAGGCACTACACCAAGTGCTGAAATTACAATAGGGACTATTTTGACGCTATCGACTTCCCTCCATTGCGTTAATATTTGAGAAAAAAGCTCTAAATACCTTATCTAGGTGTTTTCTGTTGTTTTTCTGTTCCCCCGTATTCACAATAGTCAAGAACGGCGACATCAATCAAAAATACCCCTTTTTTTTTTCTCTTTTATTATGCCAGACGAAGTCAGGACGGTAGATAGGTAGGTAGGATCGGGCTTAGGGGCGATCAACCCTTGGATTATTACGCCCAAAGTCAGACAAAGTCAGGACGGTTATGCACGATAGTGTGATCTGACAGCATTGTACGGCACTAATATAAGGTGTTTCCCTGGTTTTCTAGGACAAATGTGGGGGGATCTCTATAATAATGGATATCCTCTGCCAGATGTATTATTTTGCAAACATTATTGTGCCTCTCTAAATATTCTTTTTGCGCTAATACTGGACATGCTGTCATACGTTTAAAATTATTATTATTATTATTTGAGGTCTTAGGATTAGGATCAAGATCAGGTTATAGGGCGATCAACATCATGGTTATTTGAGGTCTTTTTAAAATTGTATTGAAAAGGAGCACTTCAAAATAAGACCTTATTAACAGCATCAAGCTACACCTACTTAAATTTCAACTAGAAATACCTCCATTTTCCTCAAGACAAACTGATCCAACGACCAGCATATTTACAAAAAATTTTAGACAGTGTTGACTTTTTTACAGGGATCTCTGAAAAATATCAGTATAATCGAAATTTGTAACGACAAAACTTTTACACACACTTCCATACTGAAACATACATACTCCAACACACACTTCCACATATACTCTCACACAGAGTCGTTCATAGAACCTTATAATAAAAATAAATTTAGAATTTAACCAAATAGACCAGAATGCTTCTTGATTAATCCATTCTATAACTTAAATAACTCCCCATTCATAATAATTACCAAAAATAATTTAGAAATTGTCATTGATACTGGCAGTTCAAAATCTTCCATTAATCTTAGGTGAAAATTGATGGCAAACCAATATTAAACCTGATGTTTTAAAGTAATATCTTAATATCTTAAGGTAATTACATTATTTTAGTTCATAAAAAAAAAAAGAAGTTTTTATTTATTTAAATTTCACATACTATTGAGAAAATACGTACTTTTTATTCTTGTTCTTCTTATCCGAAATACTACTCACAATTAGAGTCTTGGCCTGTTCTGATTATATCTATAAGTTTTCTTCCAATTTCGAGGGAGATCACGTCAGCCGCAGGCAGGACCCAGCACCGAGACTGATTAAAAAGCCTAGTAGCTGTAATTACCCTCTGTCAAGGCGCCGTCCGCAAACCCCTAACGAGCCATTTGAGAAGGTTAGAGCGGAGGGATTCTGCGAGACGAGGTAAGGGCCTCCCCGCTGATTGCTATAGTAACGAGCGACCCCCCCACCCCCACCGTAAAGGGTTTTATATCAGGCAGAGTACATTTAAACACTTGCATGACTGGATGCCCCGCCTCATTACTGTGACCGGTCTTCGGGGGAATTCCGCCCTCTCACTGGAAAAGTCGTTCGCGGGGGATTGTGACCGTGCTCGGATCGGCTTCGATTGCGACTGATCAAAAAAATGGGATTCCCCATGTTTCATTATCGATTCTGACTGATAGGAGAAAATGACTAATCTTACATGGCGATGCGGGTGAATGATAAGACTCACTCTAGTCTGTTCGGGGAGAAAGAGTAGGGGAAAAGCTCATCTTTCAAGGGTAACATATTTGATATACATTTTCTGCTTAAATTTATTCTTCTAACAACATAACCGTTAGAAAAATAAATTTTCCATCTATTGTTATGTTACATAATTTTTTCTTTCAGCTCCAATAAAACGGGTGTACCACATGACCGTGCGCTTGTACCTATCCTTTTTTATCCTTTACACTGCAGACATCCCCCCACTCATCTTAATACCCTTTTAGCCCTCTTTGCAGGTGACAAAGCGATTCTCTTTCCCCATCATGATTCCAAAATCGCTTCAAATATTTGACATAACCACCTTGATGCTATTCAGCAGTGTTGCAGCAAATGGAATATGAAAATAAATAATCTAAAAGGTTATTTTCACTACCAATGAATATAGAACTATCATACCTTCTATTATCCGTCTTCATTGGTTTCTGCAAACCATCCTCCGTTTTCAATTTTCAGCTCAGAAAAGATTCTTCTAATAATGTTACATGCAATAACATCCCTATACCTTCCTGATTCAGTCCTTTATCTGGGGTTACAACTTGACTCACGACTAAACTGGAGTGAGCATTTTATGACAAGAACTCAACAGACGCCACGGACTCTTAACAGACTTATAAACTGGCGTTCATAGCTTACAATGAGAATGTAGAAAACAAACTGACCATCTACAAGGCCATAATTCGACCAATCTGGACATATGGTGCAGAACTTTGTGGATAGCCTCGCGACCTCCTATGCCCTAATGCCTAAACTTATTAGGAGTGGGGTCAATGGGCCCTTTCTCCCTTGCATGGTGATGTTTATTTTATTTATTTTTGATATTTCTTTATTATTTAGTAAGTTTATTTTTTTTTGTATACATCTTCTATGTCATCAAATTGCAATATGTTTACTAACAGACTGTAATAAATAAAGATTTAATAATTTATAAAAAAAAAAACTCCAATAATATCTACTATATTGGTATTTATTAAACTAATCCGATTTCAGTCTGAAATGAATACATATAATGAAGTTAAATATAGTACAAAATAATTGCGTTTTATATTTTTGCCATTTACAATTAACAGTACATAGCAGTGAAAAAAGAGAATATAAATGTTTTTACATCAATTTTACTTCGATAAGACAAAGACCGAGGAGGGGATTGATAGCAAATAAATTTAAAAGGTGAAAACTAATTGTCCATCTCTTGATGGAAGATCAGCATGTAAGTGTCCGTCATTCAGATACACAGAGCGCACTGACCTATCACAGTCTTAAGAGTCCAATTGAGGGTCACCCCCAAGCCCCCACCCCACGCCTATAACATAATCCCCTCTACCACCAGCCGCCTCCACATTCGTAGTAAGCAACCCATGCTAGGTGATAGTAATGTGAAACATTTATTAAAGAAAAAAATGATGCGTTTGTAATGTCTAAAGTTTTAAATTGTTAGGTAAAAGTAAGCTTCTCCGTATTTCTTAGGTCAGTTCCTCTGCTTGGACGCAATACCAACGGCCAAACTTGAGCGTAAAGCGCCATTACAATGCAAATACCGGATTGGTGGTTGAGTTTAACATCCTGAGGGTTCTCCCAATAGCAGGGATATGCACTACTCAACCACAATCTAGCTTTGATCTAATCAAACTGCGGTCGAGCGTCAACATAGAACCGCGGTACGCTTCCCAACCAGTATTAGTATTTTAATTGGTTGAGGGATTGTGATCATTTCCATTTTTAACTTCTGATAAAAGTTTTCTTGTTCAATTTCGTGACGAAAGTTATACCAAAATATTTTACTTTTTCCTTCAGGTTTGAAAGATAGTCACATTATTTATTTTTAGGGAGCTTGGAACTGAAAATTTCTATTCAAATGACCGTTTGAATCATATGTAAATTTTATTTAAGGCAAATTGTTGGTTTTTAGTATCAATGTAATATATATATTTACCTGTACAAAAAATAAAACACTTAAGTCATTAAAGAAGAGGGGGTGGAAATACAATTGAAATTCCATCCAATACATAGCAGAAAAATTCTGAACTCAACCTTCCTAATGAATCTTTTTTCCGTTTTATTTCTTTCAGTAAATGCATTTCCACATCTCACCTGAACTTTTCTTTTTGTAATTTTTTTTTTTTTTTNTGAATGGAAAAAAAAAAAAAAAAATTCGGGTTGAGGTAGTATTTCCTTTTAAATAATTAATTAGGAAAATTACCTCTAATAATAAAGTTTTATTGCTAATTATGAACTATTTTAGTAATTTTCTTGCCAAAAGAAATTAAAATTAGAAGACTCACCTAAAACAAGCTAAAAGGAATATATTAAGTATAAATAAGACTAAGTAGACGGTTGAAACAGGATGATAATGACCTAAAATAAAATTAAAAGGGATCCAGTTAATAAAGGAGATATTGGTGAAGAACAATGGGAACCGGTTCCTCCATATTCCCACCAACGGCCATGTTTGCCTTACCCTCGGCTAGGTCCAATTTTCTACCGAATAAAAGATGAAGAAGTTTTAATAAATGAAAGGTTTAAGGGTTTATAGAGGGTGAAATGGAGGGGAGGGGGTAGGAAAAACCACGATGGGGGCGCGGTGGGTTTCATTAAAGTTTACACGGAGGGACCGGCTTCTGTCAACACAGTCCCAGATTCAATAAGCGGCAGAGCCACTTTTATTAAGGCGCCCTCCCTCCAGCCTTATTGCCGGCAGCCTCCAGCCAATAACATTATTCAGCTCCTCTTGTACATTATTAGCCACTAACTTAGCCTTATTTGCTCATTTTACCCCGCTAATCCTCCTCAGAGCGGTCGCTGGCGGCTACCCTACTCACGTCCTAACTACCATTATTAAAACCCCATCCCAAGTAGGCTTCCACACCCTTCCAAACCTCTCCGTCCAAAGAGAAATAGAAGTCCGATTTATTCCCTTCCTAAACGTCTGTGTGTCTCGCACAAAAACACAGTCCCTCCCTTCTCAATAAAATATCCAATAGGAGTCCATGTTATCTCCCTGGCTGGGATTCCTTTTCTTTTTCTTTTTGTCTAAGGAATCTCTCAATGACACCTCTATAGGTAAACCAATCTATAGCTTATAAAATCCGTCACGCAGGGGCTGCGTAAGATAAGCAGATTTCTCTTGTTTTTTTGTTTCATTATCGATGGATGGAAAAAAAGTATATGTGTAGTATAATCTCAGAAGTCGATAGGGCAAAATAGGAATAGATAATCTCGTTCTGGCTGCTTCGAGCTATCTGGGAGGCAAATAGGGGGCTTATCTAAAAAATATTAAGTGTTAGAAAATGAAGATGTTTTTTTGTTGGGGTTTGGTCAAGGTAGATCCAAAAAATAAAAATTTTAAAAAATACACATTTTAAAAATGTGTATTTTTTTGGATCTACCTTGACTGAACCTAACAAAAACATCTAATAATAATAATAATATCTACGGTCTAACTCTTCATTAGAAAATGAAATTTCACTTCTATTATTTTCTATTTGTTTTTCTTGAATAGCATAAAGAATAAATCCTTATCCAATTTCCCTTATTAACGAAAAGAATGAAGAGGTTTGCGAAAAATTTAAATATGCTGAATTCAATTTCTTTATTCTAAAAATAAGGGAATGCTCAATCTTCCTAATTAAATTCCAAAGCAAATTTTTATAGAACATAAATTTCAGAAAATGATATTTTACCCTTATTAAATATTCTTCACGCCAATAATAACTATAATTTAAAGATTTACTATTTTGTTCTTTCTTTTAAACCCTCCTTTCCTCTCACCTAATTTCAACACCTAAAAATCTCAATTAATGACTTTTGCGTAAATAGTTTAAACAATCAGTGTAAGAAAGTGATATTTTGCATTTATCACACTCCATTANAAAAAATATATATAAATAAAATGAGCTAGTCAATGATGACGATAACTCGCATAGTTTTTTAAAAATAATTTGTACTATTCTGACTTTCCCCCCATATTTTTAGGAAGCAACCATTCATAATTATTTTATTTATTACATTTCTTATAACATGTTGACTATTCTAATCACTGTAATTCTATCTGGCATAAGAGGCAAAATTAATGACATCCATAGGGTTAATATTTATGTCACGGCTTAGCTCCCTTGAGTTCTTTAATTATTTGACACTCAGGAGCGCAGTTATTTGTGAGAGCTGTAATTTTAAAACGGCCAAGTAGTTTATTTTATGTAGTTTTGGAATGGATTACTATTGTATGACAAACTTTGAGGTAGGATGTGTTTAATTTTATCTTCTTTATTAGCGGGTATTAAAATTAATGATATTAAGATATTTTTATTTAAATAAGTTTTGGAATTCTATTCACTATAAATTTGGAATGTCTTCTAGCTGACACATATGTGTGGGCTTGTGTCACTCGAGTCTGGGCTTCTTCTAATATTTTGACAGTTTGTTTTATTAATATTTTTGATTAATATTTTAGCATTCGGCGGTGAATATCATTATTTTTTTGTAATTATTATTTATTGCATTGAGCTCCATTTCCATTATTAATTTATTTTCTGTTTGGTTTCAAAGTGTTTATTAAAGTTAATTATTTTGATTATTTGTTTTTATTATTTATTTTATCTCCTGTATCCTTCAAAAGTTTCATATCTTTTAATAATTAATTTATGTGAGGAGTTGGAAATTTATTATCCTCATTATAGGCCTGTTGTAGCATTAATCTCTATCTCTTAAATATTATATTTATTGGAGATAATCGCACTCCTTCCGACACTGCATCCCCTTTTAATTACTTACTTAAGAAGAAAGTGCATCTTATTTATTTTTTTATTCATTTTTTGCCAGCGGCAATATTTCATTATTTGTAGAAGTGCTTACCAATATCTATTTATTTATTAGCCTATAGAATCTTTTTTTTTCTTCTTTTTTTTATAATAAATTTATATAGCTTTTCCGGCAATAATTTCTTCCAACATCTAGCAATACTTTATTTTTATTATAAAAGACAATAACAATTGCAATTGTATAAACAGCAAGCCAACAGAAGATGGTTTGCAGAAACCAATGAAGACGGATAATAGAAGGTATGATAGTTCTATATTCATTGGTAGTGACAATAACCCTTTACAGTTACTTTACCGAACTGGCTAACCATGCAAATGTCAACCCCTTTTAATTATTTTTCTAGTCATAACAAGTAAATGTTATCTTGTTCAGTGGTTATGTGTAGCGTAAATGTTTCTTGAATTTAAACCATATTTAGTTTTGCACTACTGCCCTAAACAAAGTATCTTGAACATTTCGAAGAGTCGTATAAAATATATGCATATCGATGCTACTAGATATATTTATTGGCAAAGATGAGTACTTGAAGTGTAAATGTAATTTATAACCTTTAAAAAAAATACTGCAAGAAACATACATTAAGGTAGTAGATACTGAAGAGCGACTTTTCGAGGGTTGGTTGGGTCTCTTTCTTTTATAATACAAGTCCTGAATTTTCCAAATTGTGTCACTCATCGTTATTACCCATGAACTAAATTAAAACAATTAATTAAGTCCACAGCCGCACATTGGTCAGTATTAAATCATAAGCAAAAGTCAATCAGCCAGGAGCCACTAAATCTTAGCAGTTTTCCCCAAGTTTAATTAAAAATTAATATAAATAAGAGGAAAAGTGGAAACTTAATTAAACCTTAGAAATTACATTTTGCACCTGTTAGGTTTTTAAACTTTTTTTGTAACTTAAATAACAACGAAGAAATTTCGATTATACATTTTGGTCTATCCCTTAACTCCCCCTATCCGTCATACGATTTCAACCAAAAATACATTTCTTCATGGAGCCTAAATACCAAATTTGGTTTATATATTTCTAAATTAATTTAATTTACATATTATTTAAATTAGTAATTTAATTAAAAGGTAATTTAAANAAGTATATAAATATCCTTATTAAAATATGTAATGCATAATATTATGTTTTACATGGTTGGGGGTTGGTTGGCCGTCGAGTGTTACGCTAGAGGTATTTGTCAGGATTTCGGCCAGGATCAGAAAAATAAAATACTACAAAATTGTAGTAAAAATTGGGCTAAATTTTAAGTCATCATCAGGGCAATGGTGTTGTTGGAGAGATCTCTGAGGGAGATTTATGGTCACATCCCAGAGTGCAGAACTAAACTGAAGTTAAGAAACTTTTTCAATAATAAAATAATTAATGAATAATTTTGGAGTATTTTATTTTTCTGGTCCTGGCTAAAACCCTGACTAATATCTCTAGCGTTATATTTTACTTCAATTTATTTACTTATAATTAATTATTTACTTAATAATATTTAGCTTTTACTTAATTAACATCAATTATGATTGTATAATTGCATTGTAATTTAATAGATAGATAATTTTTCTTTTAGGAAAAATACATTTTTAATCAAAACTTGCAGGCCGGTTAGTTTTTGTTTCATTTCTCGTTTAAAATGTTTGTAAATTTGATTTTTCTTGTGCTTTTAATTCTATAACTGTTGTCTGATGAGCTAAACATGTTTTGAAATAAATATAAATATAATAAATAATGTTAGATCAGATACTACAGTTATCTCCCTCGAGTTAGGTCTAACATTTATTTTCTCCATACATAGAACGAAGCATAAATCAATTGATCTGGATTTAATTTTATAAAGTCTTTGAATGAGTATATTAATCTCTAATAGACACTCAATCAAAATGCCGGCACTAAATAGCTCTTAAGCCCTATTAGGTGGAAAGGGAGAAGAGAGCACCCCTTCTCAACAAGTAGGCATCTAATGAATTGTGACCCCTCCCCTAAATGAAGGCTACTGACAGATTCATCGTTTACATGCAGGGGCGGCACGGACACGTGACTTGACGTCCAGGGCAATTCAAGTCTTCGTATTGACTGTGCAAGCACATGACTCACATGGTCAACAGCCGCTGTGAAATCTAATAGAGGAATGACAAATAACGCGGATTCCAGTTGTCATTGATCCGTAATTCATGTTACGCAGAATGTATTCATACATTTCCAATTCCAAAGCTGCGGTATTGAGATTCCCCCACATTTATTTCTTGCATAAAAATTTAAAAAATAAAATTAAATAAAAATGATTGTTTTAATAAAATACTAAAAAAAACAACCAAATACGAAATAAATAAGATGGATGGAAAAAAAG
>KZ809203.1:105871-121977 GCA_000696205.2 Oncopeltus fasciatus | reverse complement strand
AGCCCTGAAGATGGCTTACAATGTAAGCCGAAACGTTGGCAGATAATCCTTCATTAAAAAAAATATATTTTTTTATTTGTGTTTTTTTGGATCTACCTCGACCGAACCCCAACTAAAATCATCTTAGAATAATATCTACGGTCAACAAACTCTCTTTTTGAACATTCCTTATCAGTGTTCTATATCCTTCAGGCGCCATACATAATTTTATTTTCCATGCGTATCTTTTCAAAAATCATGTAAAGGGCACAGCTTGCACACAACCAGTGAAAAGGATAGGGGTGAGTGGAACCAGCATTCATTCACGAGAAATTTAATTTTACTCAACAATGAACATGATCTACAGTTAACTCTCCCCAACCATAATGTTATTCTTATTATCCTTAAATAGCCTCATTATTCCTAGAACAGAGATTCTATTTGTATTTTAGAAATGTAAAATTATATTTTAAAAATATTTGTTCTACTTCATATTGGCTTCATTCCTTGCTTAAAATTATTCCAGCTCACATTGTCATTTTAACTATCAGAAATAATCACATTAAACCACGCACTAGATGAGATATACATCTTATTTATAGTTGTAGGCAAAACAGTATCTTTAAACATAATATGTAACAGTTCTACAAATATAAATAAATTTGAATACAAATATATATAAGAAATAGTCAAAATGGGAGAATTTCGGTCAGAGGTTCAAAGTGACTTCTTCAGGATAAATCACAGAGTTATTTCCTAGTTCTAGCATGACCAAATGTTGAGTGTAATAGGATTAGGATCAGGTTATAGGGCGATCAACATCATGGTTATCTCTCCCTGACTGTTGGGTTAATTAAATTTTTTCATATATGCCTGTTTCTCTTAAAATGCACATAAGTTTGCCTACATCGGATTCATTGTTTGCCAGGGATTCCGACAGTTGTCTTGGGAGGTTTTTTGAATGTAAATAGATTAGTGTAATATGGGCATTCCTCGATGAAATGTTGAACGCTCATTTGAGAGATACATTTAGGGCATATTGGCGGTTGATCTTTAGTGATTAGATGCATGTGGGTAAGATTGGTGTGACCTATTCTAAGTCTGGTTAGTACGACTTCTGTTGAGTGTAATATAATGTCCAACAGTATTTGAAATAATGTCCAAATATTATCATAGAAAAAAATAATTACTGCAAGTCAATTGTGCATTGTGAGTGGAGTAATATTCTGAATAATATATATTTTGAGAAGTCCTTTGAATATGATTCTTAGCAAGCTGGTAAGGTAATACTTCAACTAAATGGTTACACTCCAGGTATTTATGGCCTCTCCATTTACACCCCTCTTCTAATTTCTTATCAAGTTTTAAAACTAACTTGGAGAATCACCCTTTAAATTTTTAAATACGAATTTATTTTAGAAAGGTAAGACACGGCCAGCCGAGAATTAATATTCCCTGGAAAAGTCTGAAGGTCGGGGGAGGAAAGTTTTGCAATTACCTCCCACCCCCGAAAGAAGGCCTTTGTACCCCTGGATCAAGGGTTGCTTGTAACCGCCACCACCACGCCCTGGCTCTCTCTCTCTCTCTCTCTCTCCTTTGATATCTCTCCAAATTTATGCCTCTGTATTGTGCGTGCGCTTGTGTGTCTGCCCGCGTCCCCCAGCCCAGCGGAAAGGCACACGGCTTATAATTAGTGAAAAGCGTAGCTTGCACTTCCTCAATGGGGCTGTCACATCAAAGTAATCGCCTTATTGTTTTTAAAGCTTAAGCGGAGGTTACAGTCAGTCTTTCAAAATGGGCCTTGCCCCACTTCGAGGGAATCATTAAATTTGCAATTATAAAATTAAAATATAAATGATTCTTTATTATGAGACATAGCCGTTTTCATTCATTGCTAGTTTTATTTTAAATTTTACAAGACAACCACTGAATATATTTGAAATAGTCCTTCAAGAAGGATGCACGCCCTCCCTAAATAGGTATATGGAAATACTATATATATATGGTACCCCTCTAAATAGGTTGAAGTAAGTGTTAACTGATTTAAAATCTTCTAAAAATAAAATTGATGTATGTGCCATTTCGACTAAATTAAATTTTATTTGTTCTCTTTGTTTTCGTAGTATCTTCAAAAGATTTACTGCTAAAACGTTGCTTTTTGGGGGGAGAACGGGAATAATTGTATGTAATAAGACATAATAATGTAATGTAATAATTCAAGAAGAAAGAATAATGGCTATGAGTTTGTCATTATATTGTATTATTATAATTTAAAAAAATAAAAAATTACAGATCCGATTACTATGAAATTAATATTTTTGGTTATTACTGATTTTTCTAGATATATAATTAAATATTGATTTAAATTATTAAAGTTATAATTCCAAGCACAAAGGAATTACTATGTCCATCCACATAATAACTCTTCGCATTCAACAATTCATTATACCTGACTATGACCTACTGCTAAGAAACTCTTCTTCTTGGAAATATCTTCCCTCTTCTATAAAATATCTCCCTGGCGTTAATGACCAGGTTGACACGCCATTAAAAAAAATATATATATATTGTATTGAACATCACAATGTTTATGTAAATGCCATGGGCTCAATAACGTCAAAAATGTATTTGTATTATTTTAGTTAAAATATCCAAATAAATAGAAAATAAAAAATATATTATTTAAATTACAATTTAGTTTAATTAGTACTGGTTTATCGAAGAATAAATTTTTTTTTTTTTAATTTGGCGGCAAAGCTGGTACAGATCAGAAAAGGAAACAAATGGAGTTACCGACAGGTTAAATTAAGGTTAAATGTTAATATAATAAAAACATTTATATAGCTACATCTATCGACTTCAGGATGTGTCAAAGTTTATAAATAAATCAAAATTTGCTATTTACTATAATAATTTTCGTCGCGTCTCCAAAATTTGAACCACTAATAATTATTTTAAAATTCATTTCTTTACTATAATTTTATTTAATTTCTGTAATTTTCATATTGAATACTATCAAAAAATACATATAAATAACATTAATATATAACTGCACAGACACACGAAAGTAATTAAGGCTCTGATTTTATTAGATATATTACTTTTAAAAATATGTGTCTTTTATTAACAAATATTCTACATTATAATTTTCTATTATTGTAAACATAATATATATAATGCCTAAAAATACAATTCAAATGTAATCTTTTATATAGATTTTAGGATGCAAAAAAAAAACGGATGTTAAATATTAATTTAATATTTTGTAATGAAAATAATCTGAAATATCATATTATAATTAAAAATATTAATTGCTGATTGTAATCTAGAAAATTATAATCTTATCCTCGCCCCTAATATTCTTGTTATGAGGCAATAATTATTTTTTTTAAAGTCTAATTCTCTATAAAGCTACTACAAATTTCTTAATCTAAATTTAATTTTATAAAGTTAGGTAGTTGATTATTGATATTGATTATTAATAAAACAAGTTAAAGATCACTATTTTATTATTTTTTTATAGTTATTTACATCATTCCTTAATTTCATATGATTTATTAGTTTAGAAATACGTATTAAGATAATTATATTTGGACACTTATAATGAAGAAAGCCTTATAACTCCATTCTAAGATGATTTTAGTTGGGGTTCAGTCAAGGTAGATCCAAAAAACACAAATTAAAAAATTGAATTTTTTTTAAAGGATTATCTGCCAACAAATACAGCCCTGAAGATGGCTTACAATGTAAGCCGAAACGTTGGCAGATAATCCTTTATTAAAAAATACATTTTTTAATTTGTTTTTTTTTTTTGGATCTACCTAGACCGAACCCCAACTAAAATCATCTCAGAATAATATCTACGGTTAACAAACTCTCCTTTTGAACTTATAACTCCATATGTGGGCTTCTTCCACAGTTAAAAAGTTCCCTTTTTCCACTGGAAGAGGATTAGCATATGCAGTGTGAATGCAGGCCCCTACAAACAAACCTACCCCGGGGGAGATACACACACCCACACACATACACACAGATCGATGGCCTGCTGAAAGGCAGAGGATAAGGGAGCAGTGAGAGAGTGGCCTAGCGAGATAAGCCCCCAGCCGCAGGCCTGAATGAAGCAGCCCCCAGCCGCCCCCTCGTATTAGGTAGCTCCCGGCCGAGGGGTGGGGGATGGGAGGGAAAACTCGAGAGGAGACTTCAAAAAAAAAAAAAAAAAAATATAGAGAAAAAAAAGTGTATTTGTAATTAAAAAGGTCCCCCCCCCTCCCTTCAGAACTCGGTGTTGGAACATCTTTTATAGTGGTCTCCAGGCTTTAAAATGACTAGAAAAGCGACGACGAGTGCATAATCGCTCCTTCCTTCACTTCCATTTACCCCCCTTCAGAGTGAAATATTTAAAGAGGTTATTTCATTACCACTAAAATTATATCCTAAATCAAATAAATTAATTACTTGTAATTATATTTAATTATACTTCCATAATTTATTAAAATGAAATGAAATTTTAAACACCACGAAAAATAGAATCCATTTCAAACGGACAGCTTTTGACCGTGGAAATTATTAGTAGATAATAAAGGTTATCCAAAAACAATACAAAAAAAAATGTCATTTTTTTTGTCTGCCGAAGTTTTGTCTTACATTGTAATCCATCTTGAGGGCTGTTAAATACAATGTCTTTAGAAATTATGAAAAAAACAAAAAAATTACAATATTTACATTTTTATTACATAAAGTTAACGTTTATGTTGATGGTTGCCTCGTACTGGGGCATGACTCTCCGTTTATGTCTCCTCCATGGCTGCATCTCAATTGATACCCCACATAAATGGCATTAATGACCCAAGGGGTTGACATGCCAAAAAAAAAAAAAAAAAAAAAAAAAAAGTTAACGTAACTAAAATGTGATATGAAATTATTAGGAAAGCAATAACGATATGCATAGAAAGTTCAACGCATGAAGATGGCTTACAATGTAAGCCGAAACGGCAGATAATAAAAAATACTTGTTAAAAACTGTATTTTTTTCGGATTAATCTTGACCGAACCCCCACAAATTCTCTACTGGAATAAATTTCATTTATTATGAATGTAAGTATACTGAATATATGTTTATGAGAATACTAAAAGTTTAATAATTTTATGTAAAAGTCTAATAAAATTCGCCATTTAGAACATGCTCTAGCTTAGCTGAATCTACTAGATGTTATCTAATTCACATTCATTGTTATCTAAACTATATTCATTTATTTTGTTTTTATATTTTTATAACTAATAAGAAGTAGAAAGGGGAGGCTATCTAAAGGAAACCACTCTATTCTAAACAATATAACACAAGGCAAACTTTTAATTTTTTTTAAAGTCTCCCCATAGGCCACAAGCTTGAGAGTCCAATACGGATCCCTTGGCTTAGCTAAATCCCTTTTTTTACCTAAAATATAACGCATATGTTTTAAAATTTGTATAAAAAATAATTGTGAATCTTTCTCTTTTAGCTATTAATGACATATATAATGTTAAAAAATAACTTAAAAGGCATGATTTTTTTCTCTTGAGGTGAGAATTATAAAAACGCAATGTCTCTTTTTGCGTACTGGGGAAATCTAAAGAAATCTAAATAAAAAATACACAAATTTGGCACTTTATTAACGAGAAGAAATTTTCTGTATCGGGATTTATCACTCTTTACAGAAATGTCGTTATTGTTTATATGAATTTTCTGATAAATTTTACTCTTTCTGTGTCCTCTTTATAGAAGTATCTTCTTGTCTTCGTTTTGTCATCTTCTTGAACCATTTTACACCCACCATCCCTTTGATTCAGTTCATAGTCACATATGCATTTGCAGTTTATACTAGTCATAGGTGTGCATCCTGAACTTTCTTTCAATTTTTCAAAGTAAATGTAATTTTTAGAAGGCGAAAGTAGAAAGAGTTAGAGGCAGAAACATAGTAAGTGATAATAAGTGATTGTGATAATATATGAATAAAATATTATATAATTTCACATGAAAAAATTTATACAGCACGGGTTATCATTTTTACCGGGCATTTGGGGAAACTACGCTACAAATTCTAAAAACATGCATCTGGATCATTGAATTATTTGGTTGGATATGTTGTACTAACTTTGTTGTTACACACAACCGCCATGTATATAAATTTAAAAAAAAATTGTTTTCAGTGAATTAAAAAATTTATATGTTTGTGTCACCGTTGTTGGACATAGCTTTCAATCGATCTCACTTCTAATACTTAATAAACACCTATTATTCCAATTCAAATTGTACAACCCAACCCAATATTTCTGAAATTACTGAATAACCAACTGATATTTTTGTTCACCTTTTGACTCATAAAAGCATCTGTTTCTTTATCTTATTAAATTCAATCTTATTTCCAATAGTAAATTTATTGAGTAATTCATCATAGGACTCAAAATATCTTGTTGCTCAGTCCATAGAACCAGCATCCGAATCTCATCAGTCCGAGGACCATATGAAATCTAAAAACTGATGGTCATAATACGAACAAATGGTCTTGTTTCTTAATATCCACTTGTGGTACAATGATCTTCCAATCTTAATCTCCTCTCAATATGGCGGCCTATCCAAGGCAATTTGGGGGACGAGCAGTTGTTCTTCTTGTGTAGCGAATACATTTTGTATGTGTATTCAGGCCAAGCGGACGGGGTGATCTGGCAAGCTTCCCGCGCTTTTTCCCCACTCATTTCTTCTTGAGGGGGGCCATCAGAGTTGATCCTCGGATCTAACAGCTCATCAATAATTTATTTCATACTTCACTGGTCGTCTTTCTTACTCGGCTCCCACTCCGGTTTCCTTGTTCACTTAAATCGACTTTGGTGGGGGGTTTTTTTGTAGCTGACATATTGCCAGCCCTTAAGAAGGATAAGACACTCTTTGCCAACTTTCATTTAATTTTTCTTTATAAATAAGATTATTTTCGTCCAATGCATTATTCTTCTATGATTTCAGCAACAAATTTTTTAACTCAATAATATATGTCCACAATAAGAATAGATTAGCAACATATTAATAATAGAGGCAATATTCGTTTTAATCGTCGGGGAGTATTGTATTAAATGAAATATCTAAAAAAATTTGGACATCAATGGACTAAAATTTAATAAGATTTTAACTGCTCAAAAATGAACATTTAATATTTAAGGCCTCCTAATGTAAATTAGTAGGTTCTCCTACGCTGATGCTATTTTTCACGTAATAGAGTCAGCACTGAAAAATATGCTGCTAAAATGTAAATCTATAGAAAATATCATAGAGTCTACAGCCTACTATTAGTAATATTAAAAGTTTATAGAAGCAATAAGATTCTTCTAAGTGTGGAATAATTTTGGAAATTTTTCTACGCTGTAAATGAATTCATTACTTCAATAATTTTTTTTTTCTAAACACTTTTTCTAATATCATCTTCCAAAGAAGTCAAAATTAATTTCATGCATTCAAATTTTAATATATTACATCTCACATAAACAACAAATATAGAAGTATAGAAGACGTAATTCATATTATTCACGATTTGTCTTTTTCAAAAAGGAGAATTACATGTGAATTAATAACAAATATGATGTGGATACATAAATGGAGTATTCTTCATTTGTTATTTACATTTTTTTCTCTTTTAAATCCCCAAGATGATCTTAAATANATAATCCTTCTTAAAAAAAATACATTTTTTTATTTGTGTTTTTTTGGATCTACCTCGACCGAACCCCAACTAAAATCATCTTAGAATAATATCTACGGTCAACAAACTCTCTTTTTGAACATTCCTTATCAGTGTTCTATATCCTTCAGGCGCCATACATAATTTTATTTTCCATGCGTATCTTTTCAAAAATCATGTAAAGGGCACAGCTTGCACACAACCAGTGAAAAGGATAGGGGTGAGTGGAACCAGCATTCATTCACGAGAAATTTAATTTTACTCAACAATGAACATGATCTACAGTTAACTCTCCCCAACCATAATGTTATTCTTATTATCCTTAAATAGCCTCATTATTCCTAGAACAGAGATTCTATTTGTATTTTAGAAATGTAAAATTATATTTTAAAAATATTTGTTCTACTTCATATTGGCTTCATTCCTTGCTTAAAATTATTCCAGCTCACATTGTCATTTTAACTATCAGAAATAATCACATTAAACCACGCACTAGATGAGATATACATCTTATTTATAGTTGTAGGCAAAACAGTATCTTTAAACATAGTATGTAACAGTTCTACAAATATAAATAAATTTGAAAATAACCTAATCAATAAATATTGCTTATGGAAAGATTTTTAAGAAATTAAAAGCCGATTAATATTACAACAACTAATCAAGTCAAATTTTTATCATTAAATGCAGACAGATGATTATTATATAATATATAAAGCTCACCTTCCACTATGAATTGGTAAATCAATTTGCAAGTTTGAAAAAAATTAATTAAGATTAGGAGACATTTATTATATTTCTTTGAAAAATACGAGAGGTGGCATTAAAATGGTTACAAAATCATAAAGAAATTTACTTTAATTCGAAAGAAGAAGTTTGCTTTGTGACATTGAAGGGAGAGGGCTACTCAAAGGTGGTCTAAAGTAGTAAATTGGGGGAGAGATGGGGGGAAGGGGTTAGAAGTTGTGGTGCCAGGAAAGGGTAATATAGCTGTTGGTCTTTTGAAGAAGGGGTGGAGAGGCTAGAGGGGTGGGACAGGATAAGGGAGGAAATTCGAGACGGCAAGAAATATTGTGGGGAAACGTGAGAAACAAGAAGTGAAGGATTGGTGGTAAACAATGATGAATACAGAAGGGGCACTGGAGAGAGATAGACAAGAGAGATAGACAAGAGCGAAGAGAGAGTTGGCGACGGACGGGGAGAGAGAAAGAGAGAATTTCGGCCGGTAAACAAGGAAAGTAAGGGTGGGGTGGGGATTTCGTTTTTACCCTTCACTAGTCTCTTAGCCCCCATCAGCTTCCTCTTCTCATTTCTCCTCCACTCTTAGCGTGTCTTTCATTCAAGCTAGGATCACCTAGGACCCCTTCATTCTCTTACATTTCTTTATTTAACTCTCTCTCACTCTCTCTCTCTTTATCTCTATCAGTCTCAATTTATCTCTCCCACTACTTTCCCTCACACCCCCACCACGGCCATACTTTCTCCAACACTCTCTTCTCTCTCGCTCTCTCTCCTATTCTTAAGCGCAAATGATAAATGTTTCTGAAATGCTTTTCAGCTTATTGTAACACTTGGTGAGGATGAACGCAATTTTTACTCTAAATATGAATTTAGTTTGTCATGCAGAACAGTATAAACTCCTAAAGCAAATTTCTTGGCATAGAAATTATTGGATTGAGCATATATGAACTTGTTCAAGTAGGCTTCGACGGTCGTCAGATGTATTTAACTTTTCTTCTTCCGGCTTGGACTGTGTCAAATTGTTGTTATTTGTCGAGCTTTCGCACATCATGTGATGGGTTCTTCAGGGCTGAAAATAGAAAGATAGTTGTAAAAGAGAGATTTAAAATTCAAGTAGTATATAATTGAGAATATATAAAGTTTATATATAAATATATAAAGAATATATATAAACTTAGAGCATAGTTCTGGATGTGACCATTATATACCACCTGGATTTTAAATGTCTCTTTTACAACTCTCATTCTCTTTTCAGCCCTGAAGAAGCCATCACATGATGTGCGAAAGCTCGGCAAATAACAACAATTTGACACGGTCCAACCCGGAAGAAGAAAAGGTAAATATATATATGAACTTCCCAAATCATGAAAACCCTCTAATGGTCAGATTTTTCTCAATAATGAAGTTAGCCGATCTCTATGCATATTATTATATAGCAAATGCAGCAGAACACTTATCATTAAGAAAATCAAATAATCATTGCTTCTAAGCCATAATTTACCTGAACATTATTTTAAAAATAGAAGAAAAAAATATTTAAAAAATTCAATCTATAATGATGAGGAAGAACCTCTAGGCTTTAACATAACATTGTCATGATATCCGTTTTATGTTATTTAGCTGTATAAACTATAACTTATATAGAATAAATCCTAGCAATAGATAAAAAAAAGTTGCATATCACAACAACAAAAATATAAATAAATTAAAACTTGCACGACTCCTTAAGTTCGGGTATATTAGTCTTTTCGTTAAATAACTAGTAATATTAGTATCAATCACTTAATAAAATCTGAATATGTAACATGAAGTTTCTATTAATTTTTGGCTGATCTTTTTCTCTATATTTCTAGGAGTATTTGTATGAGTGATTACTAATTTCAAAAATTCATTAATTATTGCAAAACGTATTAGCTGTGAGTAGAGGTCAGAAATTTAAAAAGTGAGCGAGATAAAACGGAAAAATGTGGTACGTAAGAATAAAAAAATAAAAAGGGGGATTTCTCTCTGATATAAATAGAAATCGTTTGGAAGTCGTGAGGGAAATTAGTAAAATTTTAATTAAATTCTCTCTTCAGACCATTCGTTATCTCTTATATTCCGTTTCTATATTTTCTTTGTTATCATTCGGACAAGCAAGAAAAGATAAGAGATAGAGAAGGAGTGAGGGGGAATAATTTAAGGAAAAACTTGTAAGCTGGAGAGTCTAAGGGAAAGGAGACGGAGAATGTATATGGAGACAAAGACTTAGAAAGATAGTAAAAAAGGAGAGAAAATAAAACGTAATCTTTCTCGTGGAGTGGCCGAAGCTAAGTACACTTCTCATGTTTCATTATATAACATATAAATGGATAAGAGTAAATGATTAATTAGATATTAAAAGCAAAATAAGATAATAAAGAATAAAAGTAATGCCACAGGACCTGAATCAAGGTGACCTAGACAAAAGTATTGACTGATCCAACTTCATTTTTAGTTGTTACACACACTTTTTAAATTCTAACAGAATCTTAATTTTTCGAAAAATAAATGTAACTAGTTATGCATGTTATAGTTTTATAAAAAAAATAGTAACGCAGATTTTAAGTTATATAATTTGGTCTTATCTATACACCTTAGTATACTCATAGTCTGATTTCAAGGGAATAGAAACCATTTGGAAGAAGGGGATCTAATATTAAGGAAAGGGCGTATTTTAAAAAAATTTTAATTTTGTTCTATATATTAAGTTATATATAAGTGCTACAAATTTGCATTCACACCAATTATACGCCGAATAATATATATTGTATGCATAACAATATATGCTGGAGAAATTAGTCGGGTTTCGGCCAGGATAAAAAAAAATACTCCAAAATTGTTAGGTAATTAATTTATTATTGCCAACGTTTCTACTTAACTTCTTAGACTTAAAGTTCTGGACTATTTTAGAGCTTAGTTCTGGATGTGACCATAAACATCCCTCGGAGATGTCTCCACACATTATTATCGACCTGATAATGACTTACAAGTTAGGTCGAAACGTTGGCAATAATAAAATAATTACCAAACAATTTTTAAGAATTTTATTTTTCTAATCCTGACCGAAACCTTGACTAATTTCTTCAGCATCATACTCGAATACTGACCAACAAACCTCCAACCACGCATAAAAATATAGTTTTAAAATTATACAGAATAAGTCCTTCGCGATACTATGTAACAGAGAAATTGAAATTTTATGAAGGAGGATCGGTCGAGGATTCGGCCTTCGAATTTTAATCATTTTTTAAAATTAATTTTAATAATATTTATTTTGTAAGAAGAAGTGTTTTTATCATTGCTAATCTTTCAGGCTAAATTTCAGTCCTCCCCCAGGGCAATGGGAGTGACAGAGAGAGAGAGAGAGAGAGGGGTTGGAGAGGGGGAGAGAGAGAGTGAGAGAGAGAGAGAGAGAGAGAGAGAGAGAGAGAGGATTGAGAGTGAGTGAGTCACCAACTCGTCACAACCGATTTAGTTATTTTATCACATTCGTGATTTAGTTAACTCAGAAAAGGTGACTTCCTCCCTCTTTCAGTCCTATTGCTCTGAAGAAGGCAGAGAAATCTTGCCCAAAACGTTGGCGAAAAAAAACAACTATTTTGTTCACAAATTAGTAGTTATATACCGGCCGAATCCCCGAACAATTCTAACTTATAAAGTACTAAGGTTATTTTAATATCTCCAAAATTACAATTTTAAATTTTGAATTCCCTGTCAACTTGACCAGTACAACCAATGGTTTCAAAATGAGCTTCATTTGTTAAATTCGGTCTTTATATTCCAAAAGATGCGGACGCGCATATAGAATAATACTAACACACACTGAACAAGTTGCTTATAGTAAGAATCAGCGAAGATCAGCCGTGATTTTTCAATTTAAAAAAAACGCTTGTTTTTTAAATCTTTTAATTTGAAAGATAATTAGATGTACTGGAAAAGTCGTAGGGTAAAAGTGTGATTTATTGCTTTATTTATATTTGCCTGGCAGTCGACAAGAATGAGACCGAGAGATGGCAGCAATTTGATTGAGATTATTTTACTGTGGCTAGACGGACGAATGCTATAGAGGAAAAAATATTTTAAGTACCAGAAAATTGTAAAGGAATAAAATACAGAGCATAGACCTGCCACATTTATTCGAAAGAAAATCCCTGTCAATGACTAATTCCCAGCCAGTAGTGTAAAAATGCCTATTTTCCACATCAATCGGAAGCCCACATTGGAAGGAATGTCTATCTTCCGGCATAGATAAAGTCCCTGGTGTTGAGATAGAATCCGTCTATCTGAGGAAGTACATTGATTCTTTCAACCAAAGAAAAATGTGTTGAGTAGAAAGAAGTCTGGCCAGTCTTGTTTCTGAAAGGTGTGTGTAACAGGTGGAAACATTCACATCGGGAGTAAAAGTTGGAGGGGGCGACCATAACACCAACAGAGGCAACAAAGTTATCGGGAGTCTACCAAGGCGCAGATCAGTGGTATAAAAGAGGTATCTATATTGTAGAGAATTGAATGAAAGACACTGATACTATGATATAGATCACATCCCGCAACCATAGCTTCTTATGTTACATACGTTTGGTACCAGTCAGAAGCTACTGTCAAACGCAGGATTGAAAGAAAAATAGATATTTCATTTCCAAATCAGAGATTATCTGAGCTTCATAGGTTTGCACATTTGATGCAGGGTATAATCTTAATCCTATCTGAGAGTATGTGTATCTGTACCGCCTCAAGTTAGCGAAAAATCTGATACGAAGAAGCTGCATGATCTAAACAGATTTACTTGTTTAATTAAAGATAGATACAAAGAATACATGTATTTAAAAGCTTAGGAGAACAGTGAATGTAAAAGGTATGTACTAAAATTTGCTCTAGACTAACCGTGAGATAGAGTGGGGGATGCGGTCAACAATCGTAGCTACATTTGTTAATTCCTTCTTAACATTCGTATTTTGTATTTAAAAATAAGGTACAATACATAAACGTTTGAATGTTAAATTTGACATCTATTATTATTCACAATCCTTAAGTGCTTGATGATAACAGAAATACTTAATATATTATACAGTAAATTTTTATGACATGTAAATGTTAATAATATTAACTAACAGCCAACAGTAGCTAACACTCCTAACAACACTAAATAAGCTTTTTTGAAAATTTTTTAAATATAAATATTATGAAATTATATTTTAAACCAATTTCGTTGCAAACTTTATTTGTAACGCCAATAATAACGAAGATATTAAGATCTTAAATTTTTGTCTAACCTTCTATGCTCCCCCTCCCCCTGTGTGCAAACAAAAGATTCAATTCCGAATTTGGTCTCATTATTTAAAAACGTCGGAGGCTAGAGCGCGTTTAAGCAAATTTATTTATTTTCCAACATCTACAGGATATATAGCAAATGGCAGATATACAAAAATTAATTTCCTAATTTTTTTGGAACTGTTTCGTGATATCGTTAAGCAGTAGGATATGTTTCTTGGAATCAACTCTTTATCAGGTTGAAAAATATGATCTTTGAATTCCTGACAACAAATTATATAAAATTTTTATGAATGAGATTATTTACTTTTTTTGTGGTTTTCGCGTATTAGGAATACGTCATCAACTAACCAACCTACATAAAAACTACGCATCATTTTTCAAATGTAGAACTGATATGCAAAATAGCCTATCACTGAGAATTAGCCAAGCACTTTTGTGAAAGTGATGAGACTGAATCCCGATTACGTATGGATAATAAAAAAAGGGGAGGGGGAAGGGATGGAACACATTAAAGCGTAGGAAAGCGTATAGAGTCTGCGGTCCCGGCGTAACTACCCCCAAGCTGTAGAGAGGCGATGAGCATCGGGTCTGCCCAATTGCCGAGATGCACCCCTCCCCTACATATCGAACGCCCTCATCACCAGCCCTTACACCCAGACGCCTTATACATTTTTCATGTCTTTATGCCCTCTATCACGCGAATGGATTGTGTGTTACGTCCATTCGCGCCAGAATCTATCCAACTCAGCTCGCACTTTAACAGCTTTCGTCATCAGTATCTTCTACGAGATTAGCTCCCCCCCTCCTTCGTCTAGAATACCAACTATGAATTTAAAATCATATGACGTACAATTCCAGATATGTTCCATTGAACCATGTTATTATGTTATGTACTATGTACAGTATGTTATTTAAGATAGTTGGAAATGCACTTTTTTTAAAGAAATTTTATGGAAAACATTATTTCACTTAAATGTAATACATTGTATTGTTACGGGCTAATAATTAAGAAAAATGTGATAAATTAAAGTTAATTTAATATCACAAATAATTACATCTAATAATTACATCATAACCTACTGCAACTACTGTTCTTAATAAATTATACATAAATAAATAAGAAATATAGAGTATAAACTACTTACTGCTAATAAGTTAATTAATGTGTAGAAATAAATTAAATACGCATATTTAAAAGGAGGCCTCAAGAAAATTTGTTAATCATTGTCACTTATCACATTATAATGTTACCGGAACTGCAGAGGCATCGACCAACCCGACGATTATAGGCACACGATCTGACACGGAATCTGACACTGGCTAAGACTAATTTATCACTGACTCGGGGGGCCGCTAGCGAGCTGCTTTCATAACTTCCTGGACGTGGCGAGACAGGCCTTGAAGGTCCGCTACAGATTTCCAAGCAATCCGACTTCTCTTCTATGACAAAAGGAAACAGAAGCCATCTTTTAATTGGTCCCTTCCCGTACAGGTCTGGGCCTCATGCGGCAAGACTTTAACAATATCTTAGTCTTTATACTTAGATGATGATAAATTGTTGTTTTACAAGTTAGTTTGGCACCAAACTTCCCTTATCAATGAGAAATTAAAACATTCTGAGGCAAACATTTTGACATGGCATTTTCATATTGATTACAGAGGAAGTTAGTTGTACAATTATTGTACGTTGTAACTCAGAAGTTTAGCTATTGTGACCAATTTACCTCGATACGAACAGTAGAAGCGTTCAATAATGTAGCCACTGTACATACCTCCGAAAGCATATTCGCGTTATATTCTGGCTTTTATAAGCTATATCGCAATTTATATTTACTTTAAAGGTTATCTTAAGTGATTTACAAAATCAAGTGGATACGTTCACTCTCGATTAAGTTCACAAATTTTCCAGCCAGGTGTGATTCAACCAATCGCAAAATAAGAAACCGCCAAAAGATCAGAAGTTGATATTGAACTTAAATTTCCTACGGGATTTACGACTTCCCACATCACCCTTTTGAGTCCCCTTCTCGTCAATATGTATATGAATTGGAATGATACTAGCAAGCTAAACTTCAAGCAATACGATAAGAAAATGAATTATTCATGTTTTCTACGCCAACTATCTTTCTATTTTAGATTAATTTCATGAAGAATCCCTCATCGGTATAATTTAATTCTAAATAAGAGAAGTTAAAATTATAAGTTGAATGATATTGTTTTGCAGAAATAGGATGAGCGATATGGGGAAAAAAACAAAACAGAATGATTAGACTTTATCTTCTATTACTGATATTTGTAAACATATTATAAAGTAAAGTATGAGTAAAATACCATTTTCTAACATTTATTCCATAAAAATGATGTAAGTAAGACCAAATACGCTATATA
>KZ809203.1:88447-102693 GCA_000696205.2 Oncopeltus fasciatus | reverse complement strand
CCCCCCCCCCGGTTCTCCCTGGTGTCTCGGTTTCCCTCTCCACTCCGCCAAATTTTCCATTTCTCTCACTCTCCAAGGCTTCGTCGCACTTTCTCGTACCCTCTATAAAAATATTTATTCCACATTAACCTAGAAACATGCAAAAGCATGCTTTTCATTCTTAGCCTACCTTTCTCAGGCTTTAGGAGGAGTAGACAACATTAGGAACTAATATGAAGCATTTTTGAATATTTTTTTTTTTTACTTAACAAGCGATAAAATATATTATGTTAAAAAATAATGAAGAGCTGACTATTTAATTTAAAATGTAAAAATATTTATTTTATCTTTAGTTGCATTTATCTGAAATTCTTAATAAAGACATATAAACTATTAGCAGCACTTTCATACCTTCCATTGTCCGTCTTCATTGGTTTCTGCAAACCATCTTCTGTTGGCGAGCGCTTTCTGTCTATCTTCTGGCCGAATACATGCGTTCACTGTCACTGTCATTCAATTGAATACAGACAGTGACAGTGAACGTATGTATTCGGCCACGAGGATGGACAATGTCCGAAAGCGCTCGCGCAACATAAGATGGTTTGCAGAAACCAATGAAGACGGACAATAGATGGTATGATAGTTCTATATTCATTGGTGGTGGAAATAACCTTTTAGATTATTTACCTATTAGCAGCAACTTAATTAATACTAATTATTGAAGGAACTGCTTTTTTATTTAACAAAGAATAAAAAACAGGCCATACAGGCCCAGGGGAATACTGGTAAGCACACCGTCCTGGCCGTCCGATTTTTCCCATTAAAAAAATGGTACCCTATTAGGGCTGGGTGTTCCCAAGGAGCACACCAGGAATCCTCTAGGTCATAGAAGCACAGAAAGAAAGAAAAAAAACTTACTGTGCACTGTGAGCATTGAATTTGGCTTAGGAGTCCAGTACTAGACCACCGTGCTCCCAAATTTAACTCAAGATTAAGTATTGATTTCACATGAAATAACAAATTACTAAAATTTATTTACCTACTTATTTACCGTTTCTTCTTCCGGGTTGGACCGTGTCAAGTTGTTGTTATTTGCCGAGCTTTCGCACATCTTGTGATGGCTTCTTCAGGGCTAAAAAAAGAATGAGAGTTGTGAATAGAGTTTTACAACTCCCATTCTCTTTTCAGCCCTGAAGAAACCATCACATGATGTGCGAAAGCTCAGCAAATAACAACAACTTGACACGGTCCAACCCGGAAGAAGAAACGGTATATACATCTGACGACCGTCGAAGCCTACGTGAACAACAATACCTACTTATTATTTTTATTAAGTCATTTAAACTAGTAACAGCCTCCCAAATAACCATTAATGATTTCATCTGTGAACGAGCGCATTGTTTGTATGTATTTAGTGAGTGAGAAAGTTACTTTTTTTTTCCAATTGTTGAATTCATATTTATGAGAGACAGGTGAGCTCAATTTTTCTAACACTCCATGACACTGGACTGGCTTTTTTTCCGACAAAAATTACAACTCAAATCCTGAGTGCCTGTGTGACACATGAAGCCCTCTAGCTAAGGGGATGTTACATTTATCTCATATAAAACTTTTATATTTTCAGAATCACATCTTTTAGTATCTCGTTTGTAAGTTGTAGAATATCTATAGCTTAAATTATATTCTTTTGGAATTTTTAATATCTAATCTCCGATAAAATCCTTCGTTTCACTTATCTATCTCATTATCTTATAATTCTAACCAGATTCAAGATATAATGCCTTTTTTCAGGGATATAAGCTTTCAATTTGAATTTCAGATTGGCAAGCGTATATTTTCTCCAGATTTGAATTAATAAAAGATTATTTGTTTTTACCTTTTAATATGTCTTTATTTTTACTTTCTTATTGCTATATGCACGAATGTTTAATGCGTTGAAAATTAGAGAATGACATCGCAAAAAATGTAGTAAGAAGATATGAATAAAATTATTATCTATATTGTTCTTTAGAAGGGCATCTTAAAAGTATTAAATTTTCATTATTTCACATAAAATTTAAAAACAGAAATTTTAAGTATAAAACTAAAATTAAAATGAATGCCAAGGGGTAATATACCAGGACATTAGCAAATAGTAAATACATTTAGTATATGATAATGATTCAATTGACTTTATAATTCCCATAAACTATATATTCTATACATTTAATATTTATTATTGAAAATAATAAGATGCGAAAAAGCAATTTGATATTAAACAACTCTTGGAAAAAATTTTAATTCACAAAAACAGCACATAAAGTTTGAACGTGGAGACACAAAATAAACATCTAAGATCGGGAATAGAGGTTTTAAAAAATGTGATACCGAGCCATCTTTAGGGAAAATTTTGGAAACATTATTTTAGTATTCTAAGATGATTTTAGTTGGGGTTCGGTCAAGGTAGATCCAAAAAACACAAATTTAAATAATGTATTTTTTAATAAAGGATTATCTGCCAACATTTCGGCTTACATTGTAAGCCATCTTCAGGGCTATCATGAAGATGAGAGAGGACGTCCTGTCCCAAAGTTCACATTTCCATGACTGACGAGTATTTTTTAAATTTGTGTTTTTTCGATCTACCTTGACCGAACCCCAACTAAAATCATCTTAGAATAATATCTACGGTCAACAAACTCTCCTTTATTATTTGAGTATCTCCTCACGGGCTCTTTCTCCGAGTAAATTCTTATGTTATTGAAACAAGGGTATAATTCGACGTATGATATTAAGCTGGGCCTCCTTGTAATGAACCTTCCCTCCCTTTCCCATTTCTATATATAGGTTTTTTTTTTCATTTTGAATCGAATTTAAAAACAAAAAACTGTAGGATAATTACAGCTTTCATAAATATAGTTGCATGTTTCTCAGCGACTTCGCGTAAAAACAAGATGTGTCTTTAGGGAAGAATAAAGGTGTGAATTTAATAAGTACTCGCCTTATCATTCTCTACTGTCTTTGCGAATAGAGTTGACCTGCGCCACTCCGGAAGTTAAGTACCTGCCAGGATCCACTCCTGCCAGATAATCCTCCACGTGCACCATCACCCGTCTACGGGGTCTACAGATGATCCCGAGGAGATCCTCAGACGCACGCTCATCGCCATGCAAATTTGAGTTCGAGTTTTATGTGTGTTCTACTAAGTCCTCAAGGAGCGTGGCGGGGGGGGGGGGGGAGTACCAAGGGCAAACTTGGCCCCATTTATAAACAGTCTCTCTCCTGAAATGCGAGCGTATACCACTGCAGGAGATTCCTTTACACGAGGCACTCCAGCAGGCACCTAGTAATTTAACAGCTACGTACGGTAGCATATGCACGATATGCAGATCACCTTTTTACTTATTCATGTTTGATACTTGAGATACTGACAATCTTTACTTATCTCTCGAAATCCTGGTTAAGCTGTAATAGCCTATACCTATTTGTGTCAATAACGATTTAAACCAATCAATAAAGCGATTTAAATGTTTATCCGAAGAGGAAAAAGTATCTGTACATATCTTTTCTTAAGTCAATCATATCAAACACTCATTTGATTAGATTCCTTTTGCAAGGTTTACGCTTTGTCCACTGACTGTTCTAATGAGCATGCTCAGTTGCATCAGAAAAGAGAAATGCCTGATTTGAATACGGAGCCTACTTTAGAAGTCATTAACACAATCAATTTACCGAGAAGTCAAATTTGACATAACTAGAGGCTAAAATTGACAAAATTACAAAACCATCACATCTGAGGAATGTAATATATTTTACTCATACAAAAGAGGTAGCAGAGCGCCATGGCCGTTTGGGTCTCGCAATCCTGGTACTGCGGGTTCGAATTCCGCCCAGGGCAAGCTTTATCTATAAATAAAACCTTGTCCAGAGCCTTGGAAGTATAGAATGGGATGGCAACCTGTAGATAGCCCCTCCCTCCTTGACCCTAAGTGGTCAAAAGGGAGGCTAATCTTTATTTTTTTTAAATGAAATAAAAAAGACAATACATTTCATCCCTTATATATAATAATAAAAGATTCAATATTTACATAATTCTCTTTATGTTTCAAAAAATCACATCACTGGTGCAAGTTTTCATCTATACATCATTTAAAATTACAGATATAATTTTTCTTATTTACATTTATCTTCTCTATTTAAATATAAAACTATTTAATCTCAAATAATAAAAAAATCCTCATTCTATGGTTGTTTTCGTTATAAGCGTACGATAGAAAATTCTATTTAACATTTAAAATTTACCTTAATTAAAAAAACTTTCGTCACGTAGGAGTTGCGGAATCTAAGTATATTACATTAAAATAAAAAAATACTACATTAAATTACTTTGAATATTAAAAAAACACATGTACACATACGAGCGGAAGTTCAAACTTTTTAAACTAATTGGCATTAAGAATTTTTTTGTAGTTTCTCACGATAAATCTGCCAAAGCGACAGACTTCAGTATACAATGATTTGTATCTTCTGATAAGATAAATTTATAACATTCAAACTGTCACAATTTTCTTAAGCCTTCTAATAATAATAATGATAATCATAATAATTTTCTTTAAGTTTTTTTTCAAAATTTGTTCATTAGATTAGAAATGAGAATGTCGAATTGCAGAAAATGTAGAGAGATTTTCGGAAAAGCAATTCCCTAGTATATTCAATATAGAAATAATGGCTTAGTTAATCACGAATATTTGAAAAATTATTATAATTCCTCATTTGAAAAAAATTCTTGTAATTTTCGCTAACTTCTGCAAAATGATAATGAGCAGAAATAAATGTGTCCACAGGAATTTGTAGGCGAATCATTACGTCACTCTGATAGAAGCACTGGATTTTGGCGGGAGGGAGTAACAGAGATTACCGAGGCCGATATGAGGGAGGGAGAGAGGGAGTGATTAGAGGGGACGACGGAGGACGATGAAGGCGGAAATCTAATTATTCTTGAAGGTGGATACTTTCCCGCCCAAACAGGCTGATCCCGCCAAAAATCTCCCGCCCAAGCAGGCTGATCCCGCCAAAAATTTCCCGCTCTTACCGCCTCGAAATCCCAGAATGGCGGCAGATCATTATAAGGGGGCCCGCACTGGGACTCCTGCCGTTATCCGTTCTGACTCTCAATTTGTCTCTCTCTTCTCGCCTTATCGCTGCCTTCTCCTCTCCACTCCTTGCCCTCAAAACCTCTTGCCTTTATCTTTATGCCTCTTACAGTATTTCATAACGGGCACTCGTTTCTCCGCCTATCTCACTTCTCACGTACTTCTCCTACAGCGAGAAAGTTAACGTCCCACATATATATATATCTCATATATTATTGTTATTACCTTCGAACAACATAAATAATTAAATAATTCACATCACAAATAACAAATATATAGTAAATAATACCATATATCACCGTTAAATAAATGGCAGCAGAAGATTATTGCCTATTTCGTAGATTTCTTGTTGATACATGCCCTGAACAACAATATATTACATTAATAAAGATATCCTTTATTTAACATGTTACTAAATATCATTCTAAACATTCATTTTCGTTTAACTACCAATGAAATAAGATATTCCAACTGTTCTAAGTTTTCATGCATAATTTTTATTTATTTAATCAACTTAAATTGGGCTAACTACATAACCGCAAAGACAAAATTAGCAGATATCAGGCAAAACCTACATCAAATACCGCCTCAAAAAATCCTGATCTTAATCTTAATGAAGTCAATTCAAAATTTATTGAGTCTGTAAAATAACATTATTAATATAATGCCCAAATTTCAAAATAAAGGCATGAATTATCAATCACAATTATTTTAACTATAATTTAATTATAATAGTTTCATATCTAAGTTAGAAAAAAAAATTGTGTATAAAATTACTATCTTCGCAAAGATTTTCCGTTTCATATTACACCTGCCAAGTACAAAGTAACGCATAAAAACTTTTTTACACCACTCTTTGATGTTTATTTTTACTTTTTAGTTTTCCAAACAGCGATATTCAAATAAGCAAAAAATTTGTTTGGTTCTATCAAAGTTGATACAAAAAATACAATAAAAAAATAAGTGTATTTTTTATTATCTGAGGTTTTTTGTTCGATCGTACTCGCAACCCTAAGGTTTGTGGTCAATCAGCAAATCTTGCTTAATATAATTAAATTGAATATTAGGATTCCTTAGATAGTCCCTGAAGCTTCAATTAGTTGATCAAAAGATAGATTTTTTAGAAAATTATTTAACAAATTTAAACTAAAAACGAAATTAATCCTAAGCGTATGAATAAATACTGAGTGAAGGAGAATTTATAAGTCAAGAAAGTTAATTATCAACAATCCTATTAGTCGTTAGGATACTTGTAAACTTCTATATTCATTTCAAAAGATCTACATCAAAATAAACGGATAAATCTATATGCAAATGAAATTCATAAAAAGTTCCAGTGTCCCTTTTAATTTGTCAGAGGGAAGTTAGGAAGGCTTTGTAAAGCCCTGAGACGAACCACCTAATCTCATTTGAAAGCAGCATTCGCTTCGGTTAAGACATCAAGTCTAGATACCACAAAACTTTAAGTAGGCAAACGAAGGAGTCTTCCGAGCCAAAATAAGTCTCCGTGGAGAAGTTTGAATTTGCCATACAACTAGATACCTTCAAGTTCAGCTAATGTTTTCTAATGTTTTTTTTCCTTTTTAGACTATTGAATTGTACTCCAGAAGGTCTTACTTCTTCTTAATGGGAGCTCAAAAGAAGAGTTTGGCGTAGAGTTATTTGCGTAGGCGAATCGCATTTTAAGAGCACCGAGTTCGTTACCACGTCGATTCTATTGCATTTTATGTGCTATTCCAAAGTCCTGTTCCATTTATGAATAGCTTCAAAATTATTTTCCCCAGAGTGCACTAGAGAGGCGATTCTATGGAAAATATGTGCATCTTCTCTCTCTAAAGATTACGTCGTTCTACTTATGATAATTCACCCAAGGAAATAACCCCAAAAAAATGTTGGAATCTTTATTGATCAACCGTGGAATTGGAAATCTAAGTTTTATCTAAGGGTGTAAGTGTATTTGGGTATATCTGATGATAAGTATATATAGGGTATATCTAAGGACCATTTTATTTAAAGACGGGTATATATAAGGATGGGTATATATAAGGATGGGTATATCGCGTTTGTTCAACAAACAATTTTATTTGAGTTTCTTAGGCAAGCAGCTTTCTTCCTTTATTGGATTGATTAGATAACGGACAGGAGGGCGTGTCATTTGGCACGTTAAATAGTCTCTCACAATTTGAACACTGCAAATTAAATCTTAAGTACATTATATGTATAAATTTAATATAAAAATGTAATAAATTAACGTAAGTAAATATACATACATATATCGTAGAAGATATTTCTGATCAAACGCATTTCACTGCTAAGCGGATGAATTATTTTTAAAAAAATATAACACATAGCAGCACATTATTCTGCTGGAAGCAGGCGTAGTTGTAGCATAAATATTTGAGGACAAAAGCTGGATTGTGCCTACTGGTCCACATCCAAGAGCTCTCCATTCTTTAGACCTCACTCCACTAGTTTTTTATCTGTGGGGAGAATTCAAAATCGCTGCTCACGAAATCCAGTTTAATTATCTAGTATGGAAATTAATGTTACGTACAATAACATCCCTTTACCAATCTCTCTGATTCTGTGCGTTACCTTGGGTTTCACCTTGACTCACAGCTAAACTGGAGTGAACAAATTCGATAAAACTGAAAAGACGCTATGGACTTTTATACAGTCTAAGAACAGGCGTTCACAGCTCAAACAAACTGACTCTCTGTTAAATATTAATAGCACCAATCTGGGCGTACTGGTCAGAACTTACATGACGCTATGCCAACTAAAGAATACTATTCTTTCAGTCGAAAATTCCTAAGGATAATTGCAAACCCTCCATTTTCTAACCTTCATCAAGAATTTAATACCCCTTCCGTCCAAGATATCATCTCCACCCGCTTCAATTCAATTTCATCCCAGTCCCTGCCGTCGGACTCCAAACCCTACTTCGTGGATACTTTGACGACTAAAACAAAGCTGGCCTCGCGATCTCCGGGTTCTTAATGCCTAAATAAACTAAGAGTGGGTTTGATGAGCCCTTTCTCTATGGGAAGGTATTTTATTTTTATTACAATTATTATTATTATCTATTATTACTTACAAAACCTAGCAGCCACTCCTGCCAAACTCAGAAAACGTTCTGCTGAGTTCTGCAGAAGAATACCAAGGGAGGAAATTTTTCTCCTTGTATTTGATATTAGGTTTTGAGATTCGAGCTCAAACAGCTGATTTAGATGGAATGTTTTACTGTCGCATAACTCAAACTAAAAAAAAATCAGTAAAAACTGTAATAACTTTACTTGTAACTCAGTATGTTGAATTAAAATGGAAATTCAACAAAATTGTCTAGCAGGCATTGAAGAGCTTTATTCAAAATATTTTTTCCAAGTAACATCGTTATTTATAGTTTAACGGAATGAAATCCTGTACACTTAAACCTTCCTAAATTGAAATTAATTAAGGAGCCATATTTTTAGGAAAGAAAATAACCCCCTCTCTATAAAAAAAACATCTTTTAGCTTCTTATTAAGCTAAAATTTTATTTATCCTACTTATAAAAAGCAAAAATATGGCCTAGTCAATATATATATATATATAGGGACNTTCAGGCCACATACCCTTAAGGAGAAAAGCAACAGAGTGGCAGAGAGAGAGAGAGAGAGAGAGAGAGAGAGAGAGAGAGAGATAGAGTGATGGAGAAAGAGAGATATAAATTTATATGAAATAGATATGAAAATTATAGTCACTTAAAGGAAAATCTATTCAACAGAAAAATTTATAATGGAGTAAAATTTTAACATTTATTTTCACTAACTTTTTGTGGAAGCAAATTTTCGCTCTATAGAAATAATATAAAAAGTCAATATGGAAGATATTTACGAATGTAATTATTATGCGTGAAGAAAGGGCCATAAAGCCACCACCATGGTGACCACAGAGAAATATCAAATAGTCATTTTCTACTGCCTATATATATACATACTGAGACATATAGAAATATGGGAATGTTTTGTCTATGTAGTTCCTGTGTGATGGTTTGTTTTATTTATTGGTTAACTTTTCAAAACTGTTTAATCTTTTTTAATGAAAAGGCAATATCTAAATTATTGTAAAGAGATTATTTCAGTCAAGCGAAGAATATATTTATCTCCGTAGAAAGAAGGATAGTAAATCAACATGTATGAACTGTATAGGAGGTCATTATCACACCCTTAGTGTGAAATAAGAAAGAGCAACAATTCATAGTAAGCAAAACTATCTTTCTTTGAAAATACTTATTGAGTAACTAAAATATATATAATATATTATACTCTTATAGCTAGTTTTCAGAGAACTTCATATTACCAACAAATCCTTGGTTTGTTTAACGAGCATAATTAAATTATGATGCATTTGAAATAATTCATTTTATTTATTTTGTAATTCAAGTACAGATATTCTTTTCTTTATAAAGGCTAATGACCAAATTTAAATCACTTAAAGCTTTTAATCTGTTTTTGAATACATTTAACCCGGATTTCTAATTCTCTCCCTCTATCTCTCTTTATGCATAAATGAATGCATGCAATATGTATTTATACACTTAGATATTTTCTTCTCTTTTTAATGTTGAAGTATTATTCGTGCAATTAATTTTTATTTTATCACACACACATCCTTGAACACACTAAATATTTCTAACGCGTAAATTGTATATTTCTGTAATTAAGTATAGAACTCTTTGGTTAAATTCAATATCTAAGCCAAAAAATACATCAAGACTTTTTTTTCGTTTAGTCGAAGGAGACAATTACAAATGAGCATCTTACAAGACATAAAATACTAGCTGGAGCCAATTTTATAATTTCATTTTATATTTTTAATTTGATCTTTATAAATATTTTATTTGGTTGTGGTATTTTATCCCACGTAAATTTTAAACAATTAATGAGAGGGAATAGAATAAAAAAATCTATCTGCCCCAGCCAGGAATTGAATGAGACAACTAACGCGTCCTGGTAGCATAACTGGCAAGTGCACCGGCCCGGATAGGAGGAGATCCAAGTTCGTTTCCTGGCTGGGACAGATTTTTTTATTCTATTCCCTCTCATTAATTGTTTAAATTTACGTGGGATAAAATACCACAACCAAATAAAATATTTATAAAGAAAAAATTAAATAAAGTTAATGACGAGAGTCGACAAATAGCTTGACAATGTCAGCTCCTTCGAGTGCAAGACGAAGTTCTCGCCTTTCTCGTGGATTAGGCTCTTGCTAGTGTAGAGGGAATTGAATGAGACAACTAACGCGTCCTGGTAGCATAACTGGCAAGTGCACCGGCCCGGATAGCAGGAGATCCAGGTTCGTTTCCTGGCTGGGACAGATAGATTTTTTTATTTTATTCCCTCTCATTAATTGTTTAAAATTTTTAATTTGATTTTTTTGCTAAAAAATTGTATAATATAAACTTGGAATCAAACCTTTTGAATTATAAAAATAAATTTCAAACCATGATGCACTTAGGAGTATAGATCCTTTTGTTGAGATTATTAATTTTATATTTACATTTTAATACACTGTTTACTAATACATAGTCAAAAACTCTCCATTTGAGAAGAAACAGGGGGATTTTTAATAGGGAATCCATTGTTATGGTTTTAAGTGGTTACAAGAGATTTGAAACAATATTTTTTAATAATTTTCTCATACTTAAATACATCAATACTTCACTAGGTCAGTAAAACAGATGATGTAAATTTATCATACTCCCCCATGAGGAGCTAACGCGGACGGCCCGGGGAGGCTATCGGAGAGACAGGTTAGGCTCTATTTCATCCCCAATTCCGTGGGTGGGGAGGGGGTGGGTCCTAAACCCCAGACATAAACCACCCCTCGCCACATGTAGCCGCAGCATAACCTCTCCTTTAGCGTACTGCCTCGGAGCACACTTCCTTAACTACCATCACCAGTACAGGGCCGGTACTGCTCAACAGTCTCAATATTAGATTTAAACTTTCAAAGTCATATCTTTGCTAAATATTTACTTATTCAACCCTTAATTTCCAACCTTAATAATAATTCTACACTTTTCATCTATAATTATAATTTAACTGGTGATAGTCAGTGTAGCAAGGAATTAAAATAAATATTAGCTTTATTTGAAGAATGAGCAGTGTTTTCTTTTATTTACTCTGGTAAAGAGGTTGTTGACAATTCGCACTTTATATATATTTTACTCTAATTGCTGTGCTCATTCAGAATCATTCATTCCATCTTCGGAGTTTAGTAGCCTTGTAATGAGTGCTATTAGAAATAAATCTTCAGTGAAAAGTGTAATTTTTAGATTCAAATGTAGAGTTTATGACCGTATTGATTGTTAGTAGATGTTTAATTTGTTGGAGTTAGGTCAAGGAAGATAAAAAAAAAAACAATTTAAAAAAAATGTGTATTTTTTAATTATCTGTCAACGTTTCAGCCTAAATTGTAAGCCCTCTTCAGGGCTATCATAAAGGCGAGAGGGGACGTCATGTCACCAGGATCCCATGTTCATGATTGAATATGGGATGTCATGAATATGGGATCCTAGTGACACGACGTCCTGAATGTCATGAATATGGGATCCTAGTGACACGACGTCGCCCATCACCTTCATGGTAGCCCTGAAGATGGCTTACAATGTAAGCCGAAACGTTGGCAGATAACAAAAAAATACATATTTTTTTAAATTTTATTTTTGGATCTACCTTAACCGAACCCCCCCCCCCAAATACACCCACTTATAATTATTGGAATGTTAGTCATTGAATAGATTAATCAACAGTCAGTTTAAGTCCTTTAAGAAAATGATCTAACTAAAGATCAATGAATTCAGCATCTAAATCACTTTAAATATTAAATAATTTTTAGTGCAAGGGAACAGAATAAAAAATCTAACTGTCCCAGCCAGGACTCGAACCTGGATCCCCTGCTATCCGGGCCGGTGCATTTACCACTTATGCTACCGAGACAAGTCTGATAAGTTATTAAATTCNGTTTGACAAAGTCTCATATTCAAGTACCTTTTGGCAGTGAGTTATCTGTACAACTTATAACTCAATAGAACATCACAAATGAATTGCTAGAGATAGATGGAGGCCAACTAATCACATTCTATTTAGGTAAATAATCTAAAGGGTTATTGTAACTACCAATGAATATAGAACTATCATACCTTTTGTAATCCGTCTTTATTGGTTTCTGGAAACGATCTTCTGTTGGCGAGCGCTTTCGGACATTGTCCATCCTCGTGGCCTGCAGTTCCATCCTCGTTCAACTGCAGTTGACTACAGACAGTGACAGTGAACACTTGTATTCGGCCACGGGGATAGACCATGTCCGAAAGCGCTCGCCAACAGAAGATGGTTTGCAGAAACCAATGAAGACATTTTGATTTTTTTTTTTTTTTTTACCTTTTGACCGGTATACTTTATTCTGTTATTTTTCCGTTGAAATTCCACAATCATTCGTTTTTCTATGGACGAATAGATGTTTCAGGATTATTGCTATATAGGACAGAAGAAAAGATACTGCCTTCTTGTTTTATATTCCTTTACTCTGCTACCGGTTTCGATGCTTAAGCATCATCTTCAGACTATTCTAGGAGTACCTCTGCCTCTCGCACAGTGTCCTAAAGAGTGCAATATGTAAAAGGTACTCCTAGAATAGTCTGAAGATGATGCATAGACACCGAAAACGGTAGTTAAGTAAAGGAATATCAAGCAGGAGGACGTTGTATTTTCTTCTATACTCGTAAATTTTTTTGAGAGTTCTATTCGTCAAGAAACCTTAAATTAATCTTCTTCTTGATTAAGCATTGCAGATATATTATATTACTAATCGTAACTTGTAATGAATATTTAACAAGGCAAGTTACCTATGTGTTACAGAAATTATTTGTCATAAATTTATTTATTTTAAAATGAAAGCTGTTTGAATATTTTAAATTTAAATGAATAGAAGAGACCATTATGGTAGTTCAAAACAATTAATGAGAGGGAACAGAATAAACAAATCTATCTGTCCTCGCCAGGAATCGACCCTGGATCTCCTGCTATCCGGGCCGGTGTGCTAAGCCGTTACACCACAAGGACTAGCTAGATATCTCATTAAATTCCCTTTACTCACAGATAGATTTTTTTATTCTGTTCCCTCTCATTGATTGTTTAAAATTTACGGGGGATAAAAAACCACAACCAAATAAAATATTTATAAATTATAGTAGTTCTTTTTAATTCAGAAAGGAAAAAAAAAGTTGAATTTCAAAAAATTTTAATTACAACTTAAGAGAGTGACGGAGTCATTCCAATTTTTAATTGAAGAAACAAATCTAGTGGAATAGGACTAGTTTGAGTGGGCCCTCCTGGACAAGTAAACACCACCTGCAGAGGCGATAGGATCAGAAGAGGGATATTAACGGCTCCTGCCTGGGAATCATTAAGAGACAAGCTCTTCATAAAAAAAATCCCCTTCTCGCGACCAATCATTAAAAAGTTCATCCCTTCCCCTTCAGGAATGAGTTTATCCTTGGCAAATTACCGCCAGGATGTCCTTATCACCTCTCCGATCCTTCCTTCGTCCTGCCGTCCTTTTCAGGCCTTCCCCTCCTTCCACCCCTCTCCCCATTCAACTTTCTTCATGACATCTTTAACCTCCGGCTTTTGATGAATACTTCCCCATTGGGGTGGATCGCTTATCGGAAATTCACTAGATTGAGCTTTCAATCACCCTATTCGTCTTTCTTCATTAACACATTTATTTTTATTTAGAGAAAAATATAATATAATTGGTCAAAAAAACTATATTTTAATAATTATACATTTAACTTTTCAGTAAAATACAAACAAAAATTTTTTATCCATGTGATGTCTATATATGTGCATGTAGTAATACAATATTACTAAAAGTTAGGATAAGTAATAAATCAATGGATTTTAAAATTAAGTGAATAATTAATTCACTTAAAACTTTATACTATACTTGAATATATGAATATTTAAATATATTTCCAGTTGTCTAGTGAGTAAAATACTGAATTATTCCTTGTGAGGTCTATACGTATATATATATATGTGTGTGTGTGTGTGTGTGTGTGTGTGTGTGTGTGTGTGTGTGTGTGTGTGT
>KZ809203.1:40091-51430 GCA_000696205.2 Oncopeltus fasciatus | reverse complement strand
CTATTGAATTTAACGTACTATATATATATATATATGGCATGTGAATTATTGAAGTGAGTTTTTAGGTCGTTGAAGATTTCAGTATAATAATTTTGTAAAAAAAAAAAATTATCGGGACCAATATTGCGATAACATATTTTCTCTTCTTCGGGGCTGAAAATACACACAATAAAATTTTTTTTTATGTGATCAGTAATTATCAAAACAATAAAACTATTCTTCAGTCCACTTGGCGTATGAAACTCCTTCAAATAAGGGACATTTTAACGACTCTTTCGGAAGAACAAATGGATCAGACAAGTCATATTTTTATGATGAAAACAATTTTCTTCTTTTTTTTTTTCATTGATAAAAAATTATGAGAGCTTCGTATAGTTGTTCGTTCGAAAAGTATACTGACATAAAAATCGTAGGAGATTTAAAAGGAATTAAAAAACAATGAAGAGCAGTAGAGGGGGAATAGGGTTGGTTGTCAGTTACTGGCATTTTTCTACCTTTGCAGTTTGACACAGGGAAATTTTTTTGATCCGTTTGAACGGGGTAAATTGGGACTTTGAAGAGAAAACACAGTTTTGTACCAGTCATCAAAAAAACGCATCACCATAAAATTAGTCTGTTTAATTTATATTCTAAAGTTATTTCAAACGTTTTATAAACAACATTCAAATGATATAATGTACACAAGTTTTTTTTTAAATTTTTAACAGTTTTAAATATTTTTGAAATTAATTTGAATCGTACGGGGAGCTAGAAAAAAAACTTTCTACCTCAGCCTGAGAGATTACATGTGAGAACATCCCAATGTTGAATTACATTACAATTATCATCATGATTCTTGAAATTATTTTTGTTTTTAATTTACAATAATTCTAATATATAAATTGATAATTATATGCGAAATTAATTAGTTAAGCGATTCCCAATTTCACACGTCATGGTCGGCATAGAGACTGCTTCTCCTACATTTTTCATCATTGTATTTTTCACATTATAAACTGAAACTCATTTACTCTTATTTACGTTCATTTTTAACAAAACACGGTAAATCTGCATGGTATATGCAAATATTAATTATTCTACTTTATCTCATTGAAAAATAAAATTTATTATATATATATATATATATATAATTCCCAGANTATATATATATACTTTTTGATGTATTTGTGATGGAAATCATCTTCTCAATATAATTATGGTATAAAAATGTATATAAGAGTGACTGTTTCATTCAAAATTTCAGTTCATTAAAAAAATTATTAAAATTAGTTATATTTTTTTCATTATTGTGGTATGTTATTCCACGTAAATTTCAAAAGAATAAATGCTAGAGAGTAGAATTAAAATCCAGCTAGGCTGTTCCAGCTAGGCTTCGAGCCCTGCCTGGGACAGTTTGATTTTTATTCTATTCTCTAGCATTTAATCCTCTAAAATTAATTATAATTTAATACTAATATTTGTTGCTGAAAGTTCCTGAATTCATGGGGAATATTCTTGGAGACAAAATAAGAGAAATCTATATTGGTGTTGACCATGTATATATGTAAACATATAGAATGGAAGTGTTTCCCACTAGATATAATCGGGGATATTTAGCGGACAAGGCGTCATAAACTACCAACAGATATAATAAGACCATTGCAGTAACTCGCAAATATGAGCGATAAAAGTTCCTATAAGTCCGACCGTTTTGTACGCGATACACTACAATCTCCTGAAGAAAATGGAATGTATAGAACATAAATACATACAAAACTTGGTAAATAAAACAGGGGTATAACGGATAAGAGATTGTGTTAAGGGAGGAAGAGGGTGGAAAGTTGTAGCTGTCAAGAGTTACCTGAAACTTTTATAAAGATTTCTTCCCTTGAATATTAGTTTCCAAGATTACTTTCGGATAAATGTTTTTTTTTTTCAAAACAATCTGGATTTAATCATCGTTATCAGTATTTTATCCAGTATTTTTTTTATATTAAAAGTCAGTTGGTTTAATAAAAATATTTTTAAGACAATACTTGGCTTTTACTAGAAAAATATTTAAATAGTATTATTGTAAGTTTAATTTAAGTCTTATCTACAAAAAATGTGTTAAAATTTCATAGGTATAATTGAAGCTGAATTTCTTACGGTATAAATATTTAATTTCAGGCCAATGTGAAATTGAATGTAAAATTGGTTTAAAACGTGGTTTTAACTTTAATGGTGAGCATAGCTCAATAAATAAAATGTGTCTCATTATATTAAAGAAAAAATAAATAAATAAATACAAGTGACTAACAAAAAAAAATCTTTTGCAGCAGCTAAAAAAAAAGTTTAATGATATAAATGCAATTCAGCTTAAACCTTATTGCTCATAATTTAAATGTTTCAAGGCCGACAGAGCTGAAGTCAAGCTGTTCTCCACAAACAGACCTGCCCGTCATCCCTATCAAGCCACAGATAGATAAGGGTTGTGGACATCTCACCCCTCCCCCCACCCCTGTAGTGTTCCCACTACCTCCACCATCCCTTCCAGTTCCTCATTCCCAAGCGAGATAATCTGAGTGCTACCGGCTATATCGCAGGGAAATCGACCAGCAGTATCCCCTACGACTTCCTCTGGTCTGAACCAATGGTACTCTACCTCCATAGTTCTGCCAACACGGACCGACACAGTGCCTCCGAGCTAGACTACTAAATAAAAAATAATAATATAGCAATAAATAACACCAACAGAAGTACTAAGACCTCAATTGTTATTAATGGACAATATAACTTCCAGTAACTTCTACAGAATTCTACATTCTACTGACTTGGAAACATTAACTAAATGCAAGGTGGTCTGTCTATAGGCTACCTGTTAACGATATATAAACAATTACTTCACAGATTTAATATTATTTAACAAGATTTTCTTATTTTGTAGGAAGCATGTGAAGAAGTAAACATAATTATTACCGAACATCAACATTATTTAGAAATCCCCCATTTAAATAATATTATAATTTATTCCCTATGCCTTCCACCTGAGCAATTATCCCATAGTTGGAAGAGCTTAACGAATTTCAAAAACTTCCCCATTCGCTACTCTATGCGATTTTAATGTAAAAAATTTAATGTACGGTTCCACTAACACTTATGTTAGACGATAATTTGTAGAAACTTTCCAGGACAATAATAACTGAATTATTTTAAATGACTCACCACCCTTTCCTGTCTGATCTAGGAACTTTCTTTTTCTCCCATAGGTTTATTCATATATTAAGTCCAACAAAATCTTACGAACTAATTTCAACATTTTAGATGACTTATAGTCCAGTTGTCCATTTCTCTATGTTAATATCATAACACTTCAATATGATTCCTCTTCCGCAATACTGATACCCAAGTGATGCCACTGGACTCTCTATAAACAGTTCGTATCCTTCTCTTCTAGAATTTGGAATCATTATTCTATTAACAGTATACAAAAGCTGTTGCACGAGCAGCCAAATTTCTCAATCCTGAAAGCTAAGCCCAGCACGAAATTCTGTGTTCCTTGGTGGACTATTGAATTTAACGTACCATCTAAATCCAGAACAAAAAAATAAGCATTGAGACAATTCAAACACAATCTAGCTATATATTGCTGCCAGAGCTAAAGACTGATATGTTCATAGAAATGTTAACACGAACTGATAGGGAAATTATGTTTTCACAATTAATTATAAAACCATAGCAGTGCATTTGTAGTAGATCATTCAGTCTTTGCCAAACTTCTTAGAAAAAAAAAATTTTTATACAATACGGAATTATTGTTGAAATTTTCAATTCACTAAAAGAAGTAGAAAAAAAAAAACTTCTTTTGGCCATAAAGGAATCTGAAAAAATTCTGGTTGAAAGGTACACCTACCATTCTCCTTTATGAATTATTTTCTGACCTGGAAAGTAGAAATGAGACTACTCCAGACATAGATGATATTTGTATAAGCATGATGAAACTTCTGGGTTATTTAAATAAAAACCAATCACTCAAGATCTGCACTGCTTAATTTACCAAGATGTTTCCAGGTTTTTGGTAAAAGGCAATTTTTACTCCTGTTCTCAAAGATGATAAACCGCTGAAAAGTACTATGTCTACTTCTTCAATGTCTTAAATAGAAAGTAAAAAGAAATATATCTTGCAATAATGTCCCATTAGGGGTTGACTACCCCAGAAATAAAAAGAATAAAAATGAATAAAGGGATTCACTGAAATTAAATAAGAGAAAAATTTGAAATGATATTAGGTTATTTGTAAATTAACAGTTAATGAACTACTGTCTACTGTAGCTACTTGATTAATGGTCAAAGAGTAAATAAGCTTAAGATAACCATCAATGAAGAAGCAGGTCCACTTATCCCCAAGGGATCTACCCTCTCGCAGAAGTTTGTTTCTGAGAGGTGGGTGGTGGAGGGGGGAGGGGATGGTTTCTTAAATCAATAGCTATTCCTACAGTAAAAGTGTGTGATGGAGTAACAGGATCGTCTGCTGAAATGCAGAGATGATGAAATCTTGCCATCTAGTCACATGTAAGAACTTCAATACATAGGTAAAAAAGTTAGTTTTAAATGTGACGTGTAACATCATTTCTATATATTTGGGGAAATATGTGATGTTGAAATTGATTATATATCAGAAAGCATTGCTGATTATATAATTTAAGCTCTCTGCAAAATTCCGTTTAGAGTAGTTATATTATTTATGCATTTTGATGTGTTTAAAAAAGCATTACTTCTTTTTCAGGGACTCAGTCTTCTGGGACTCAGTACAATGATGAGTTTGCTCTGGGTTATATTCAGCTTAGCTACCTTCAAAGTTTACGTCAAACCAAGATGTTCTACATTGCAACTGCACCTCTGTTCTTGGCAAAAGTGCTGAACGCAATTAGCTTGTTGAGCATTGAAAATGACAGGATTTATTCACCACGCCTTGTGGATCATCCCTTTGATCGGGCGAAAATAGCTGTGTTAGGGGCGAACGTTGAGCGACAGCTACCATGCCCCGCCTCCCAAGCCACGGCCGTCTGCTCCTCAATCGCTTTGTACTCTCGGTCTAGACACATACGTGAACAACACCGCTCCACCCCCTGTCATTTGCATCTCACCTGAGGCTCTACTCCTTTCTGGCGCTACCCTCAAACGTTCTTCGTCAGAAAGACCCCAGCCCCCATTCTCGGGTAGGTTGTTGAGGAGCCGGCAAATAAACAAGGTAACTCTCAATGAAAATTACACCCTTCCGAAGATTAAAATCATTCACAGGGTTCAAGTTAAGAAAAAAACCACCCTACATCTGAGAATCAGACCCACAAACCTCAAAGTGTGATGTAATACCCAAGTATATAAAAATACTTTATTTTTTTAATAGTTCATTGAGATCAGCTGTCAATAGCTAACGTAGGAATATTCCTCAACTATTATTATTTTTTAATTTTAAATTTAAACCTCATTATTGGGGCGCCAGGATAGCTCAGGGGATCCGTACGGGTCTCGCAATCCTGACGCCGCGGGTTCAAGTCCCGCCCAGGTCAATCTTTTATTTATAAATAGAAGCTTGTCCTGAGCCATGGGTGTTTAAAATAGGGTGGCAACCTGTAGATAGCCCCTTCCTCCATGACCCTAAGTGGTTGAACGGAAGGCTAACACGCAAAAAAAAAAAAAAAAAAAAAAAAAAACCTCATTATTTCCCATGATTGCAGATATTCTGTCAGAAAACCATTCTACCATATTAAGATTGATGCCTCGTGGTATATTTCTTAAAAAATCCCTTTTATTGTGTATAATGGACAATATCTTTTTTTAAATACTATATTCTACGCCCATTTCATTTGATGAAATTTTATAATACATATAAGAATGAAGATGGTGACGTTTTCTAGTAATTAGAAATTCCCCACTTAACACACCTTTCCACACCCGTTAACAAGATTCAAAAATGAACGGTCACACCTCGCAAAAAGAATGTGTAATAATGACTTTAGGATCTCTTGTATAAAAAGAATTCCACCAATAAATCTAACTTTCTAATTAATATTACACATGATACGTGTACAACACCAAGTGTAATTATTTATGACTTTAAAAAGAAAATGTTTTGAAAGAACAATTTATGTAAATAATAATAAAAAGTCCATCCAGTAGCTATAACTAAGATGATTGAATCAACTATTTTTTATTAAGACGAACACAAATGAAAGTAAATAATGAATTTTATCTTATTAGCCGTAGATTTGATAAGATTATTTCTTATTTTGCACAATGACCGTAATACGATTTCATCGAGAAATAAATCCTTATAAGCGTCCGCAATAAAGTCTAAATTTTAACTCAATTTGGTTTCTATATTTTAAAAATAAAACAGCCCAACCAACACTTAAAATTACGTTCTTAAATATATTTCTTAGTATGCGTTTTTATTATATAAGTACTTTTATAAATCTATAAATAAATGCACATTTTACCTTTATATATATTTTCTGTGAATTAAGAATGATCAAATTGTTACTGCTTTCAGTGCTAATGAATATTTAACCCAAATACACTCACCCCCTTTTCACAAATCACGCTCATGCATANCAATCTCCAAGCTGTCGTTACTCGAGTACACCTTTCATCCCCTATTACCATTTCAATGTTTACCTACCTCTGACTGAGCCTATTGACGAAACATGCACTTGTCCGAATTATAAAAGCCCTACATAATTACAGGCGACTTCCTGTTCATTCCAATCTACAATTCTATAAGTGTAATAGTGTGCATTGTATTTCTGCCCTGATGATGACTTACAAGTCGTAATAAATCGTAATAAAATAATTACCCAATAGTTTTGGAGTATTTTATTTTTCTGATCCTATATATATATATATTTGAACGTACTATATTTTTAAGCATATTTCCTCCAGTATAACACCGGTGAAGAACAGTAAAATTGTTTTCAAAAATAAATTTATGGTAGAAATATGACTAGTTTACAAGAAATCTTTAAATAAGAAAGTAAATTAACATTTTTTTTTTTTCATTTCTCTTATAAAGTATATCTGCTTATAATAGTATAGACGTATGGACACATTTTTCCGCTATCGTTCCGACTTGATGGAATCTCTAAGGGCGCATCTTCATGAGGAAATATATCCGGTGGGGAGTGGGAGAGGGTAACGGTGGATACATATGTGGATCCCTTGAAGGATGGGTTCCTGGAGATAAAGCGACAGGCAATGAGGGGCCAGATGCCGCTAGGTCCGGCAGGACTTGCGCCCAGCCGCCCGGAATTTATCTTCCGAAGGACATCTTCCTCTCTCCATCCCTTCTTGGGAGGACTTGAGTCATCTCTGAAGAGAAACGGCTCTTATATCACAGGAATATGATTTAGGGGAGGAGGGGGAGGGCCTTGGAAGATCTGATCTAAGATCATTTCAGAAACTCCTTTTGGAAGATTTATTTATATGTAATTGAACTAGTTACTTTGACAACATCAAGCGAAATGTGTAATCTACATCTGTTCTAGAAATGAAATTAGTACCTGTTTGGATATTATTTCACAATATTTTTTGTTTTTTAATAAATAATAACAAAAATTATTATATATTATTATTACAAATTATTGATTAATATAAAATATATATTATTTTACATGTTAAACTAAAATTAACCAAATCAACTATTGTATATTATAATCTATTGTCGATTTTCAATTTTTCCTATTTTTTTTCAACTATAAATAACTGCTACATCATCCTAAAATTCAGAATTTATCCTATTCTGCTATTTATAGGTAGTTTATGACTATAGTAATATTTTTTTTAAATAAAAATTTATAAGAGATTATATTCTAGTCACGTTTGGTGAAACTAGTAATGTGCTGGTTATTAGTTATAATATATACAATATAAGTTAATCCACAGTAATAGTATATGATATATATTTTTTTACATATATTTATTTATATTAAGTATTCGGATTCACTTTATTTATAAATTCTTAAAGGGTGGTAACATATAAGTTGTTTTTTTTTTTGTTTTTTTTTAATGTTGAATGATAATTATTGTGTAAGTTATTCATTTACAGCAGTATTATTACCTAATATAAATATTTATGACAGGCAGGATTCATAATTTTCAAAATAGGATAGTACAAAATCTGTATGTATTAAATTAGTAATAAATAACATCAGTTTATTATTCAAGGCGTTTGAAAAAATATTGAATATTATATAAAATATTATTATACAATATACAATTTTTTACATTATTTTACAAAGCGAGTTATCAATGAAATTCGTGGCGGATAGAATAAGGTAATGTTACAAATTAAAAGAAAATTGCAAATTGGCTGAACTTATAGGCAAGTCTTTAGTACCTGTGTCTCTTTTCTACCTGTAGCATAGTGTTATAACATAGGGACAGTAACATTTCTATAATTTTTTTTTTTAAATTCATTATTTTATATCTATTTCTGCTAAATATAACATTGTCTTTCAATTTCGCTTTACCATAATTATTGTAGCAATATAGAATTTGTCTTGAAAATAAGTTTTAATTCCAGTTTTTTTTTTTTTTTTTTTTTTTTTTTTTTTTTTTTTTTTGTCCAATAAGCTTTAAGAATGAAAGTGTTATTTTGAAAATGGTTTGGCCGTCGAGTCTAATGCTGGGGAAATTAGTCAGGATTTCGGCCGGGATATGAAATATAAAATATTCCAATATTTTCTGGTAATTATTTTATTATTGCCGACGTTTCGTCTTAACTGGCAGGTCATCATCAGGGCGATAGTCAGTTTAACTCTTGACTCTGAGATGTGAGTATAAACCTCCCTCGGAGATCTTTCAAGACATCACTATAGCCCTGATGATGACATAAAAGTCGAAACGACGGCAATAATAAAATAAAGTAATTACCCAATAGTTTTGGAGTATTTTATTTTTCTGATCCTGGCTGAAACCCTGACTAATTTCTTCAGCACGCTTTTTTGAAAAGTTACTCAACTTACTTACATTACTCTTGGGTTAGACTATAGTAACTTGTTCTTCAGTTAAAACGTTATCGACCCACCAATGTCTTAATTTAAATATCTGTCAAATTTTCAGAGTTAAGAAAAAAAAAATACTATTCCTATAAAATACTACACAGTTTAAGGAATTTATCAGACACAAAAATATTTTTAAAATCTATTTTATGACTTGTATAATGTAGCGTAATTTTTAATTAGGTAGAAGTTTGTCATGATGAAGTAGAAAATCCAATCAGACCTTTGAAAGGAGCTATCAAGAATTAATTTAGCTCCTTACAACTCGCGATTCACAAATTTTCCTCCATATTTAAAATTCTTTAATTATGAAAGCTAATTAACCCCCCTGCTTATCAAGGCCCCAAAGTCCTTGAGAAAAATGATAACCATTCTTCCCTGAGAATTTTTTTATTCTCTGGTTTTACTTTTAGAATTTTTTTTTTTCTGTTTGTCAAATAAACTAAAAATTAAAAATATGCATTTGATTACTCATACTTTCCAGGTGTGTTTCACTTCTTATTTATTGAAAATTTGAATAATTTTGAACGTTCAAATAGTTTGAGATCAATTTGATTTTGTTTCCGTACATTTTCGTATAAGTATATTAAAGGTCATGTCAACAGTAAAATAAAATATTACTTTTACATCTGCATCAAGAAATTGAATACATTAAATTAATATAAACTTTCTAAAAAGCTGTTCTCATATTTTTCCATCCTGTTCAACCAAATAGAGACATTGAGAGAGATGCTATCTATTTAAACACCCATGGCTAAGGAAAGGCTTTTATTTCTCGATGAACTCTTATCTGGAGTGGGACTTGAACCCGCAGGGGCAGGTTTAAAACATTAACGGACCTTCTGCATCAGCTCATGCCCAAAAAGTACTTTTCGATTTTTACGTAAATAACATTTACTAATAATCTATAAAGAAAAATATAATGAGATTTCTTGTTGTGTGTACATCAGCTTCAAGCCTAATATACATGTTTATTTTATGTACAACTATCTTATCTTATAAATCTTTAGTAATTACTAGTAATAATTCTACAACCAAGGTTGTACGAGATTGAAATGAATAAGAGAAAATGTGTGATTTATTTTACAAGCCAGAATAAACAATCAAATATGTAATAAGCCTGATAAGACTGTCTATAACAAGACTAAGAGAGCAAGATTAAAATTATATACATTAATTATATGAAATACCATTAAAATTATCTGATTTTTTTGTAATAATTTAATACGTTAAAACGATTTATTTTATTTTCCATACAGGCTTTGCAACCGCAGAGGGTCATTTAAGGCTCAAGTTTAATGACTATTGCATGTTGAAAATACAAATAATTATGTCATAAGCAGTAATTCTTTTTATTTTAATCGTTGATTATGAGAGAAAATAATTTTATAAGGACTTATAGTAGCTTAGAACATTTCTTTTCTTTATTCTTGTAAATATGTAACTGTTGATAATATTGAATGTTATAACTTCTTTGTTTAACACTACCAATTTTTAATATACGTTAATATGACAATAGCAATGAAAAATTATTTAATACCTAGCAGTCAACCCCTATGATCCACCCCGACGACTAAAACGAAGATGGCCCCGTGACCTCCTGGGGACATAATCTGTAAATAATTTGAGAGTGGTGTCGTTGGTCACCTTCTCTCCTCGTGTGATTGATATTGTGTGTCAATTTTTTTTCTCTAATTCATTGTGGTAATCAAATTGCAAAAAATTTTAATTTAACAAAATGTAATAAATAAATAAAAGTTTAAAAAAAAAAATAAAGTACCTAGCAGAAGGAAATTTTGGCGAATAAAGTTCTAAGTCTGAGAGACAGCCATGACTTTCATCCCCCCCCTCCCCATCACGGCTACCAACACCGGCACGTTTAAATTTAATAGTGGAGGATAATCTCGACAGAAAAATTTGTTCATTTTGGGCGTAAATATGACATAACCTATATTTTTGATTGATATTTCAATTTGTTTGCTTTTCGTTCAAGTGTTCCCAACATCTCAATTTTTTTTGTCAGAGTAGAAGGGGTTAAATTTGTAACGAAGACAAACTGACATATAAGTCTAAGTTAAACCCGTTGCGCGTTTCTCCAAATTCCTAAAGACAATTTTAGAAATAAGTTACGTTTCCTCATTATATTTATTTAGTCTCACTGAAGTTATCCGTAGAATGGATCCCGCTTAAATAAACTTGGGAAATATGCCCCGCTGAAGTCGGGTCTGATCTGTTAAGTGAGAGCTGAGAAACGCCTGGAATGCAGAATATTCCAAATAAACCAAGTTCGTGACCCCCCCCCGGTTATTAGTTATAATATAT
>KZ809203.1:0-11671 GCA_000696205.2 Oncopeltus fasciatus | reverse complement strand
TATATACACAATAAAATTAGTTGACTTGTTATATTTAACTAAACTCAATTATAATTTGTATTGCTCCGATATGTTTTGCCGTTTAATTACACACAAAACGATTAGTAGTGAGAATAACGCAAAAATAATTCTGTAATGCCCCCAAAACAGAAATTATCTGTTGCGTAATTATTCAAAATAAATTACGATTAAGGGAGCAAAAAGATCAGAGAATTGTATATCTGCTGGAAATGTATATACTAGTTTAATTTTATCACTTGAAACTAGTTCTTCGGGGAAAAAAAATATGAAAACGAGAGCATGAATAAGGATTACTCACAAATATGATCGCAGCATTATGTTAAAATGATGGTAAAAGGGGAAAATGGTTAGATAAGAAAACAATTCAATATTTAGAAAACTGTTTATTTCTACAAGTAAAAGAACGAGTATAGTAATGGTAAGTAATATAGGAGACAAAGGGAAGCACCTGGCAAAGAATCAGAATGTAATCTTTCGATAGAATGTAAATATTAGAGAGTTATAACTTTGAACGGAAAGAAACTATGTTGAAAGGGAACATCATTTATAGGAATCACACTAAAGAATTACGATTATATGTTTTTGAATTTACAATCGGCAACGCAGAACAGTAGTCAATACCGCTGCACGAATACTCCTAGGGAACGAGATGGAATACTCGAAATATTTACTGCATTAATTGTTGAAAATGTGAGTAAAATTTATTCAGTGAGGCGCAATAAATTTGGGTAAAAAACTTGAATTAGTAGTACAGCATGGATAAAGAAAAAAATTCTCCAATAAATGCAAGGGAATAGAATAAAATTTTAATTTGAAAAAAGCTGCCGTTCCACCATACCTATTTGATATAATAAAATAATCTTCAAGAATAGGACATTCCAGGTCAGGATAAATGGCTCCCTTAGCTGGACCGCATCCATAAAAGCCGGGGTACCACAAGGGGCAATTTTAAGTCCCCTTTTTTACCTTGTGTATTGCAGTGACATGCCGGAACTTCCATTGTCAGAATTGGCCACCTTCGCAGACGATACACTACTTCTGTGCAAACACACGAGAGTTCAAAACGCAGTGTACAATCTACAAGAAGCGACCGACTGTCTTACAGCCTGGTTTTACAAATGGCGCCTGTCTTTAAACCCTCAGAAAACCGAAGCAAAAATTTTAGTCTTTGCAGATTCTCCAACAATAACCTTCCAGAACTTCACATCAGCCAGCTTCCGATTCCATGGACTCCTAAGGACCAGGGTGTTAGATATCTTGGATTATACTTTGATACTAAACTGACATGGCAGCTCCATGTAAAAACTAAACTGACACAAGCCCATCACAAACTAACTTTACTTTACCCTCTAATAAACAGGAAATCCCCACTTAAACACTCCCTGAGCTCACTACTCTACAAGTCGCTGATCCGCCAAATACTGACGTACTCCTGCCCTGTCTGGTTTGGCGCCAGTAACAAGACCATCAAACGACTGGAAACATTTGAAAACCGCATTCTTTGCATGATACTCAATGCACCCTGGTTCGTAAGGAATCAGCAGATCAGGAGGGAACTGGGAGATGAGCCCATCTCTTTTCACATCCAGGACCTCACCTACAAACACCATGAACGTCTGCCGCTGTCTTCAGGAGCTGCCACCTTCCGTCTCGGAGCAGTCACCCAGCGACGCCTCAAACCTAGACTATATCAGCATATACTGCTTTAATAATTTTATTGTATTTTTGTTTTCTTGTGTAAATAGTACAGTATTTATCTTCCATCTTGTGTAAAAAAACAACTGTTTTGGGCCAAGAATAAAAAATATATTTCTTCTTCTTCTTATTCCTTCCGGTGATCTGTCAGGATTTCTATTATTGATATATATTCATACAAAATATACAAGAATTACTGTTCTATAAAGTCATAACTAGGCAGAATTTTGCTCTTTTAAATATTATCTTATCCGTAAAATTACTCGTTATTCATTACCTATAATAGTGTCACTTAGTCTACTTTAAAAATATAGGTCTATTCAGGTAAACTAGTCTGCATAAAATCTGAAAAATCTGCTTTTTACATTTACACAATTCAAATTCATATTAAACTCTTGCTAAGCCTTGTAAGAACCAAAAATGGCTGAAATATCTTCATGAACTACCCAGACAGTAAATCTCCTTTTTGAGTCTCCTTCGACCCCACCTATCCGAGTTGTACCCCTGCCTATCCCCCCTTTCTGTATTCTCCCCAAATCTCATCCCTCTTCCCCCTAAGTAACACAAGCTCCCCTCCCCGGCGCGGAGGGTGTACTCTTCCACCACCAATCTTCTCTTCTTCTCCACCCTACTGCTTCTTCTAGGCCTACCTTATCTCACGTTTACCAAGCCTCAAGAGATCTTAGAAGTCAGATAGCTAATACCTCTGCCTTCCTTTGTGGGATTATAGTAGATAAGTTTAAAGGGACTAAGCGCAGAAATAGTAAAACAAAATTTAAAATATTCTACCATCATTAGACACGTATTATATTAATCTATCGAATAGAATAAGTTTGCTTAATTATTTAAAAAAAATTATAATTATAACAACATATAAAGAAACAAAACAAAACAATTTTCCTCCAGTAATTTTTTTTTAAGACTCATGTTTTACAGACAAGTTAAAGTGCCATCTTCAACAGTATTAATTTACCGACAAAATATTTTATATATCTACATTTCTATAATTCTTTTCGAAATAAATTGATCAATGTGATCTCTAATGTATTAAATCTGTAAACATTTGAACACTAGAACATTTGTCATAGTATAGACGTGTGATAACGTGAATAAGTTCCATTTTACTCAAAAGACAAAGAATTATAAATCAAAAGCTCATTTGCTTTCCTCGTGTACAACAAATGCAACATTTCATCCACTTTTAATTCTGGAGAGTCAATTTTGTCGAACAGGTATGAGATAAGAACTCACATAAGTTTTGAGTTATGCCTCATCGATAGCCTCCGAGCAAGGTGTACAGGAGAATAAGAATTAAGTACAGTTTTGCTATTCTCCGAGAATTACCACATTCAGGCAACAAAAAGTTCAGAGTGCTCCCTCAAAAACTCGTTTGAAGACTGTAGGTTTGCACCAAAGATCCTGAGATTTTTTCAAACCTATAAGGGGTTTGAATGCTGTGCCGCCGTAATCATTAATCACCAAGGCAGTACACCATCTCAAGGTTTACTCGGTATTTAACTAACGGCTTATGTAGAAAATTTCATAGAAACAATATTTTTTATTTATTTACAATTACATGTAGAAGCAATTCAAAAAAAGCTTTACTTTTAGAGATTGATAGAGGAAAATTTTGTCTTTCAAAATTTCCTTCCCCTTGTCTTATTTATATATTTTTTAAAAAATTTATCACACACACACACACACACACACACAAAGAGGGAATACATCATTCAATGGTTTGCAAAATACCCAATTTCTAATATTTTCTTCCTCACTGTTTCCACTAGATTCATTTCTAGCCTTTATATGATATATAACCCTGAGTAAACCTTCCACAAGAAAACCCGCAATGTCAGATGGTGATTCGCCCAACAAGTATTAACCTCTTCCTCTTGACTAAATTCATACAATAACTATTTAATTCAGCGTTTAGCTAGGAAAAAAGCTTATAATTATTGAGCTTTTTAGATGTATATTTTATGTATAATATATATATATATATATATATATCAGAAAGCTCTCATATACTTCATAATAACTATACTTACAGAGAATTGGAAATTTATAAGTTTGAATATATATTTATATGGCGTGCCTGACTTACATGCTGAAGGTCCTAGGTTCGAATCGTGGTTCCCTCACTCCTTAATATGAACTATTTGTTTCAATGTTTCTTACCAGTGTACACTAGTGTAGCTGCGGGAAGTTAGAGGGCTCTGTGGTGATTGTGCATAACTGGTGTAGAGCTTGCGTAGCCCAAAGTGTAGCAAAGGAATCGACCCTCGACCCCCTCTTCCCCCCACACCAGATTGATAGGATCCGTCAGTCTACGAGAGATACATCAACTAAGAGTATCAACCCCAAGGAAAATCACAGGTCAAGGTTAGCGGGGTATGGGAACACTACCCATTCGCATATCTGAAAGTGTTATGTTACCTGCAAGGCAGGTATTAAGCTATGAGGTACATTAATACTACATATCTCAAAATATTGTTTTTGTGTCTAGATCCTTGATTACATCACTCCTTCATATTCCTTCCCTCACAATTAATCAGTATTATAAGTATTGTTTATTTGTACTTATTATTTTTATTGTTATAATTAGGTCCGAATCAATACAGTCAACAGTGACCTCCTTGTTGTTCAAGGGGACTTCAGTACCATAATAAAGCTTATTTTTCTTTTCTTTTTTTTTAGATAGGGCTAAAAATCCCTCGGATACAAGGAAAACCGATAAAAAAAATATGTATGTGTGTGAGTGTGCTTGTAAATTGAAAAATCCCATTGATGAAAAAAGGGGAATTCATTGAATAGCGTTAGGAATGACGTGATTCGTCAGAGCAAATATTCCCTCTGAAATGATCTGTCCCTTTACATCCGAAGTCGTCCCTTCGAAACGTCCTCGAGGAACTCCAGCCCTAAGTCGCCCTGCTTAATTTAGAAAGGGCCCTATAAAGACTGCGATACGCCCTCCCCTCTCCTAATTATTTCTAAAACGAATGCTCTCATCTCGCCCTTTTCCCTTTGAAACAATAACAAAATGTAATTAAGACCACTTAGAAAAAGCTTCTAACGAAGCGAGTCTCTCTTAATTAGCTTCTAGCTTCAAGAGATCTAATGAATCGCATCTGGGGATAAGAAATATATCTTTTTGAAAAATTTGTATACCCAAACTTCATTTGCTCTACTTCTATTTTTTATATAAAATGATTTTTTTCTATCCAGATTATTTTTAGTATATTGTTTTTCTTATTAGATCACTAAACTTTATCATTAAACTTTAATTAAATTTCCTCAATAGTATGTGCACTACGCATGGTAACCATCAAGGGAATCTTCAAAATTTTCTAAAGATTATCACTCATCCTGTATACAAGAAGCCGAAGTTGTGAACCGCTTAAAATGAAATATATAATTGGCTTTAAGTGGTTCAATGTCTGAAATTCTTCTTTTTTTTTTCTTTTTTAAGTGTTAGCCTCCATTTTAACCACTAAGTATCATGGAAGGAGGGGCTATCTATAGGTTGCTATCAGTTTTAAACATCAATGAATCAGGACAAGCTTTTATTTATAGATAAAATCTTGCCTGGGTGGGATTTGAACCCGCAGCGTCAGGATTTCGAGATCCAAACTGATCTTATGATGTAACCCGGCGACCCTCCTTAAATTTTAAAATAGTTAAATTAAATTTAGTACTTTGTGCTTATTTTTTAATTGCAATAAATGGAATTGTTTTTTAAAAAAATAGATGAGGGGAGTGAAGTTAAAGGAAAACTGAATTGTGTAATCGTCCATATTTTAATCAGTAAAAGTCCGTCACGCAAGGGGTGAGGAAGTCCTGCTTCATTAAAATGGGGATAAATGGTAATAATTGTTATATTATATCTTACAGGCCGGAGAGATGTGCGTAAATAAATGGACCACTAAACCTAGTTCGAAGCTCTAGGAGAAGAAAGTAAGACAGAACTACTCAATCATTTTAGTTATAATCATAAATTCCTTCCTCAATAATGACTTTTTGTTAAAATTTTATAGAACCTAAATTTAAAAAAAAACATGTATTTTTTTACCTATTACGCAGAATAATTTTTTCATAACTCAAGCTAAAATAAAATTCATTCAACAATTTTTGAACCTCTAAATCCACTACCTCTTCACCTGTTTTCAACTAAAGCTGAATATAAATAATAAAATAAAGTTGCAAATTCTGTGTACTGAATTAGATTCCTTTATTTTAAAATTAAGAGTCTTTATTCTTAAATATTGGCCTTAACGTGTATTTAAAAAATGTAACAAAGTATAAAAGCCATAAAATTTAATTTTGTCGACAAAGTTACTATATACATTTTCTTTTAAACGCTAATAATTATCTAAATTTGTATAAAAATTGTGGACGCTAGAGCGAATACAGATAAATACCTCTAAATTTTTTAATGTCTGATATATTTTCAACAATTGTGCAACATTATCTGTGACGAGCTCATCGTGTGTGACACAAATGGAATAATTCTTATTTTTTAAATAGGTTTTATATAAATTTGCATGAGTAACGGTTTTTTTTTCCATTGGTTTCATAAAAAAAAAAATTTTTCTACAATGTTTTAACTTTCTAAATTCACTTATACAGCATATTGTAAAAATAAGGTTATAATTAAATTTCTACTTTTCCGTCTATTTATGGAGCTGTCAAAAATTTGTTTCATTCTACCATTCTTAACATGACTTATATTATGAGATTTATAGAAATAAAATTGAGCTATTAACATAGGTACCATAATGTTACTTTTGTAAAACTTTTATAGGTTTCTTCTCTAATTCCTTAGCAGAAGCTAATAAATAATATGAAGCCCTCAAAATCACATATATACATATATCTATAAATATATTTATATTTATAAAATAAAGGAACCAAGTTTGGCATTTAAGCTAAAATTAAGAAATTATAGATATGCCTTTTTGAAAAAATCATCAATATCTTCGTAATGATTGCTGATGTTATAGAAATTGTATGCAGTATTTTTTATTTATTAACTTAGTTTTATTTTACTATTATTTACTTTCTATTAATATAGAAGATGATGGTTACGTAGGTAACTATGAAGATAAAGTGCTTTCCTCACACTTCCGTCATGAAATGTTTAAGAGTCTATCTCAAAGAGACTTTTATAATTATTTAATATTGTACAATATAATAATTTGTTCACGTAGGCTTCGACGGTCGTCAGATGTATTTACCGTTTCTTCTTCCGGGTTGGACCGTATCAAGTTGTTGATATTTGCCGAGTTTTCGCACATCATGTGATGGCTTCTTCAGGGCTGAAAAGTGAATGAGAGTTGTAAAAGAGATTTTTTACAATTTTTTTAAAAATCTCTTTTACAACTCTCATTCTCTTTTCAACCCTGAAGAAGCCATCACATGATGTGCGAAAGCTAGGCAAATAAAAAAAAATTGACACGGTCCATCCCGGAAGAAGAAACGGTAAATACATCTGACGACCGTCGAAGCCTACGTGAAAATATAATTTTCATTAGAATTAACAAATTTGTTTATTACAATAAATAAGCTAAGTGCAAGTTAGTACATTATTTATGGTCTTAATATTACTTTTCCCAGCATAAAGGACATATCCTTTGTACACTTACATATCCTTACACATAAGAATGCTCTTACTCTATGTTGTTTTGAGGGCTTCGACGAGGAATTCGAATTTCGATTTCGACGATGAAATTTGGTTTCCAATTTACAGAAGTAACTTGGAGTTCTTCTTGTGGGAGTTCTTCCATAATAGTTTCCTTGTGGAACTAACTAACTCAGTTACTAGCAAAAGTTTAACTTATTTTATTTTAATTTAAAATAGGTTATGCTCAAACAGAAGTTTGATTTGAAATTAAAAATTTATATGTTTTATTTTTAAAATAAATGTTATTCTCAAATGATCATTAAAAAAAAAAAGAAAATGTTATTGTTTTGTTGTTGTTTGTAATGTCTGTGTTATTGAGATAATTTTACTTAACATTATATATAATAATATTGCAGATATTACATTTTTTAATTTACACATCTCCAGTGAAGTACTGATAACACCTCTTACTGGAGATTCCTCTGAAGGGGGAGGTTTAGCCTGGGTGAGCTGGAATCGATCGGATCAAGCAAGGTCTGGAACAGGTCGGATGGAACGGAGAAGTGTTTAAGTGCCTTCGCTCGCCGAGATCTGACCGTTTCCCAGCAAGTGGAGCTCTGGAGAAGGGATCACTTGTTGACAAGGGTCCAGGAAGAGAGGGGGCGAGGCCTAGTTCCCACAACTCCCCGCCTTCCCTTCCAGGACTCCTGGAAGAAAGTTATCCCCCTCCCACTTGGAACAGTTGGCCCGGCACAAGTCTCTGGAAGTGTCTTCAGCTCCTGTCTCTTTTGTTAGGTGCTCCCATCCGGTACTGCTCGGAATGCTCATTAGGAAGAATATTACTTCCCCTGGGGGGGAGCGTACAGGGATTATCTGTGGAGTTAGGGCTGGCTCTCACCTTCACAAGTGTCATAGGAATATGGAGCAGGGTGGGGAGCATCTTCCCCCTCATGGTCCTAAGCTTATTATGCCTATGTAAATAACATCTGGAGACAGTCAAACTTTGTCAAGACAACAGAGTGCAAATAATGCTTCGCACCTCTTTTTATTTGTGAAATTTCTCTCAATATTATCAAGCAAAATATTAAAACGCCATGTCACACAAAATAAAATTAATGAAAATATATAAACATCAAAATAAGTATTTGTCATCACTGTAAAACTGAATATTTAAATTAAGTTCTACGCTTAATTTCCCAGTAATTACATTTTGTATATTAACTTATTCGAACCCAAGCGCTAACAATAGAACCTTTAATTTCAAAAACTTTTGAATTCAAATAACAAAATTTGAATTCAAATTGCGCTTGTAATATTGTTTTCCTTGTTAGCAAGATCTGATTTATGAATAAACAGATAGTAGACTCTACATAGTCTTATTTACTTTAGATTCCGTTTTCTTCTAATTACCATTTAAGGTAAAGTTTAACCTGAGTTTCTTCATTTCTTCCTAGTTATAAACTAAAGATATTAGAAGTTCAATTTTTTTTTCTTTATTTCATTATAATAAAATATTTCCAGCGATTGACCATTTACTTGAATGGAGAGATGTCACAGCTGACAAATTTATTGTGCACCTAGTATAACACAGAATAGTGTGTATCTATTCCTATGGTTAATAAATTCACAAATTGATCCATTGAGAAAAAATTTAAACGCCATAGGTAGCCATTGTAATATAGAAGTGACCTCAATGAAGTTTCTCTCGGTGAGAGGATAGCAAATATGGAGAATTGCATCTGCCAACAACTTAATCAGTAAGTCATTAGCCGCCTTTATGTTGTGATCACGGAAAATACGTTCTTCATAGCATAGAAGCAAAAAATAAAATAAATAAATATATATATATATATATGAATCTGTACCATGATTTAATTTTCATCTTTCCTAAAATATTAGAATATGCAATTACCCGATCTACTTTTGAATTAAAATACCAGGTCTTCTGAATTACCATTTTCACGATCAAAGATTTATACGGATTTAGATGATTTCTCCGGATGAGTTGTCAATAATGGCTCTGAACTATTTGTGTTGAAGATAAAATTAAATGATTTACCATACCTTCTGTAATCCGTCTTCATTGGTTTCTGCAAACCATCTTCTGTAGGCGAGCGCTTTCGTACTTTATCCATCCTCGTGGCCGAATTTATTATTCAACTTGAGTTGAATACAGACAGTGACAGTGATCACATGTATTCGGCCACGAGGATGGATAATGTCCAAAAGCGCTCGCCAACAGAAGACGGTTTGTAGCAACCAATGAAGACGGATTACAGAAAGTATGTTAGTTCTATATTCATTGGTAGTTATAATAACCCTTTAGATTATCATACCTTCTATTATCCGTCTTCATTGGCTTCTGCAAACCATCTTCTGTTGGCGAGTTGAATACAGACAGTGACAGCGAACACATGTATTCGGCCACAAGGATGGATAATGTCCGAAAGCACTCGCCAACAGAAGATGGTTTGCAGTAACCAATGAAGACGGATTACAGAAAGTATGTTAGTTCTATATTCATTGGTAGTTATAATAACCCGTTAGATTATTTACCTTAAATGTTTTAGTTTAGAACAAATTATTTTTATTAACTTTAGCCTGATTGAAAAATAAACTAATACAATTTTTATTTTATTATCGTTTAAATAATTATTGTTTTTTTTTATAATTACTGATTTATATCATTAGTTGTATTTTGTTTATTATATGTTATACTACAATCCTAAGAGAAATTAAAAAAAAAACTCAGCGAGGTTAAAATTATAACAGTGTCAGCTCTGATGATAGGATCATCTATTCTGATAGCAGTTAAACTAAAATAGATATTGAGAGGCAAACCTCGTTTCCAATACGTAAAGAATGTCTCACATTATTTTGTAAAAAAAATAATTATTTTCAATACATTTAAAGAAGAGCTTGCTTTTGCATGAAGTCAATATTTTATACTTTAAATAACTCTCTTGTAGCTTGAAAAAGTCCAATAGAACTAAATAAATGAATTCTTTGATAATAATATAGCCTCCGGTGTTTCATTCAAATTGAATGAAAAATAAAAATAGAATAAAAAAAAATTCAGGATCGGGTATTGCCAGGGATAAAAAGTGAGCGAGGCGTTGAGAGACAAGAGCGAGAGTGAGTTAGTGAAAGAGATGAGAGAGAGTGGGAGAGACAAGCTTGGCTAGGAAGTGGGAGGAGGAGCGAGAGCCGCGCGCTTTGTATTCAGGAGTGTAGGGGCGGGTAGAGGGCGGTCTGTGCAAGTGGCAACACGAAATAAAAGTAAAGGGTGAAAAGAAAGGGGAAAGAGGAAACCCGATTTGGAGCCCTCTCTGAGGGGGAAGGAGCCAGGTCTGCCTGGAGGCTGGGCCGTCGCACCCTGTCTCCTGGAAAGCCGTTCCTCAGAGACTGTCATCAAGTACATGCTTCTGACGAGGTCAATTTTCTCTCTTCAAGCACTAACCCCCACCGTCCAATCTATGTTTAGGAGGTGTGGAGCTTCTGAAATATTCTCTGTATGCTCTCAAGTCAACATATTTGCCCCACGTAGCAAAAAGGACTCAAAAAACAATCGATTTGGAAGAACCATCATGGTGTCAAGCCTAATGGGGAAGGGAGGTTTTATTTTTTTTTTTTTTTATACATTTATGGAATAAAACTGTCTGAGTACTTCCAGACCTCGAGTGGTGGTGTGCGGCTGGGGTACCTTCTTTCTCCACTTCTGTTTTTTGTTACTTCTAAATTTTGACAAGTTATGAAGATGGCCTTGCAGATTGAGGAGAAGAAAAATTAATACATCAAGCAAAGGTTGTGTGTTCACATTTGTTTCCTCGCCCAAAGTCGTACGGATATATCGGGTAAGATGCTTTGAGAGAGCAGCCAAGATATTGGGTATCGCCATCAGTATTGAATAGATTACAATTTTGAAAATTAATTCCATTTATGGCGATCTTATCACTACAGGTCTTGATTTGAGAAAGTAAAAGATTTCGCCTGCTACGAAATCAGTTTACTGACTGATGACTGAGTTGTACGCGATATCGAGGCAAGGATAACACAATTACAAAGAGTTTAAGGGCAAGAGAGGTAAGAGTGGCTACTTCAGTATCATATTTCAATATAATGTCGCAAGTGGAAGTGGAAATTTCTATACCCTTCAAAAGAGAAACAGTGTTGCCAACGAAGCTCTTCATAGACGCCCAAATGGTTGAAAAGAAGATGAAGACCTAAGATAACATAGGTTATACATAGGGTAACTGAACCTTGCAAAGGCTGGTGGTGGATCCGTATTTGTACTAAGAGAAATTACGAAGAAAAAAGATGGATGGCAGAATATTA